>KE504952.1:88587-103742 GCA_000441515.1 Elaeis oleifera
TTTCGTACCATTGAGCATCCTATTTTTTTAGATTTTATAAGATCTGCTCAACTGTTATTTAATATTATTGGTCATAAGACAGTAAGAAGTGATTGTATAGCTTTGTACCAAGCAAAAAGAAAAAATTATATGATGCTTTTAAAAAATTAAGCTCTTAGGTTAGTTTCACTAGTGAGATTTGTACATTAAATTAAAAAATTAGTTATATTTCTCTCATGGTACATTATATTGATTTCAAATTTATTCTACATAAGAAATAATTAATTTCAAGAAACTAGCATACTCTTATATAAGTTTTGTAATTGAAGATGCTGTTAGAAAGTACCTTCTTGACTAAAAATTAGATTCTAAAATATGTGTTATTACTTTAGATAATTACTCCATAAATGATGCTATAATTAGAAGGATTCATGATCATTTTTGTTATAGAATGTTATTTAATGGGGAGTATAGCCATATTAGATTTTGTGTATACATATTAAACATTATGGTTCAGGATGGGATGAAAATAATTTATGAAGCTATTGAATGCATAAGAGAGAATATTAGATATGTTTCTTCAACCTCATCTTAAATATAAAGATTTAATAAAATTACACAATATATTAGACTTTTTGCTAAAAAATGGCTTATTTGGATATTGCTACAAGATGAAATTTCACTTATGAAATATTGAATAATGCAATTACTTATAAATATATTTTTATTAGATATGCAACTGAGCATTCATGTGTATATTCCTGCAACGATGAATGAAAATAAATTGATGTAATTCTTAAATTCTTAAAAAATTTTCTAATGCTACTAAAGTATTTTCTGATTACAAATATCTCACATCTAATTTCTATGTAAAAGAAGTTTGGAAAATTAGGACTTTATTGATGTATGGGAGTATTGTTACTAATGATATATTGAAGCAATTGACAAATAAGATGCGAAAAAAGTTCAATAAATGTTGATCTCAATGCAATACTTTATTTGTCATTGTTTCTATTTTGGATCCCATATCAAAGTTGATATTTATAAAATTTTATTATCAAATGACATTTGATGTGGAAGAGAGCAAGAAAAGATTGATGATATTCATACTTATCTTTATAAATTTTATAATGAGTATGCAGAATAGCAAGAGTGCATCCTTATGTAGGTTTAAGTGAGCTAATATTTAATTTGATGGACAAAGTGATATTAGTTTTTTTTTTTAATTTGAATAAATAAAATTTGGCATAGAGTTTGTTCATTTTAGAAATCAAATTCTTCGAAAAGATCAAAAAAATCAGAGCTAGATAGTTGTTTGGATGATGATGTACTTTCTGATCTGAGGGACAAGCAGTTTGATAGCTTAGCATAATAGAAGAGTAATATAATAGTTTATCCTATATTATCGAGAATGGTTAGAGATATTCTTACTATTTCAGCATCTACGATTTCATCAAAGTCAGTATTCAACACTAGTAGTAGAGTTATGGACCAGTATCGAAATTTATTGAGGCTATCTACTGTCGAGGCTTTAGTTTATATCTAGAATTGGCTTTATGAAGAATATGATGAAGGTATATAAATATTTTAAATTTATGTTATAATTTTTATTTACTTATAATGCTTATATTTCAAAGATTTATAATTGATATGTATGTTAACAGCTATAACTAGCTCAAATTTTTTAAAGTTGAATATGGATGATGGTACTGTGAAGCAGATTGAGTAGTAAAGTTGGAACATAAATATAATATTATATAACCATCTTTATAATTTT
The DNA here is from genome assembly GCA_000441515.1 of Elaeis oleifera. Taxonomy (NCBI): domain Eukaryota; kingdom Viridiplantae; phylum Streptophyta; class Magnoliopsida; order Arecales; family Arecaceae; genus Elaeis; species Elaeis oleifera. Next base: position 90,344 of record KE504952.1, read on the forward strand.
TTTAATCCATATCAAGCTACAAATTTTTATATTTAAATTTTTTATTTCTAATTATTTAGTTTATTTTAAATGTAGGTTTTCATAATAATGGATGAATGAAGATTGAGAAAAATAATTTTTTAGAATTGAAAAATATTTTGTTCAACTATTCCATCATACTTTATTTTTATTAATTTTTGGATGGATTCATTAGATAATTTTGAAATTTCTCTTTTAAATTTTTCAATTTAACAACATGTTTATCCATTGATAGCTTGATGAACTTTAATAATATTTTATTGAGTTATCTATTAGTTTTTTATCATGCTGTAATATAGAATAAATATACCCATAATGCTATATTTTAGGCATATTGTTAATTTATTAAATATGTAAGAAGTCCTCAAATCAGAACAAATACATTCTATGATTGCTTTTGGTATAAGATGTCATCAATCAAGAAGGCAACTATTGCAATTAATTCATCGAGAAGTGGTGGAAGTGTTATTTAGTTTTTAATTATTTTTTCTTACTAGAACATGCCATGTGCTTAATTTCCATGTGGTTTGAAGATGGATAATCATCAAGCAAAGCCTCATGCACCAAGGTTATTTATCAACAATAGGTCCACATGGCACCTATCAAACACCCAATAATTTTTTGTTGCTGATGCCAACTACTATGGTATATAAAAAACATAATCATAATAGTTAATAAGCTATTACGATGTTTGATTTTCGTTGCATTTGTATAACTAAGATCCAGACATAAGCTAGAGCGCACTTGCACACCATAACATGGATAGAATCATAGTAGAAATAAAACAAGCAAAAGAGAAACCAAAGAAATGGTAACCCTAGTACATTGTACAAGCGAAGGAAATAATTCTCATACAAAGAATGTCCAGACAAGATCGTATATGAAGGCAATAGAATTTAAACAATAGCAGGCATGGTGAATGCATAAGTAACAAGACTCGGAGGTGGTTCAGGTCGGGCTCAAGCTTGGGCCGACTAATTGCAAATAATCTAGGCCAGTTCGATTGGATTCAGGTCGACTTAGATTTGAATCCATACCAAATTTGAATCTTAAATTTTAAAATATTTTTGGATCTAAATCCAGTTCAAAAAAATATGGGTAAATTACAAAACCCCCCTCAAATTTTGGTTTATTACATTTATATCCAAAGCTTTTCAAAACCTACACTTATACCCCAAAATTTAATGTCGTTAATCAAATCGTTTCAAAAATTTGAAATGATAAAATTACCCTCCATTAAAACTCAGTAAAAAAACTTATCAGAACCCTTTTCACCATCTTTTCCCCTCCTTTCCCACTCGTCTCCATCGTTTTCTCGAAGAATAGGGTTTCTTCAAAAAATATCCGCCCATCTCATGTGATTAATGTCGTAAAATTGTAGAAGGAAAGCTCTTGGAAGCGACTAGGAGCCGGCTTCTTATTCTTTGGTGTATGGTAGAAATTTTTTTAAGGTTGTTGCCTTGGTCTTTCTTTTAATTATAATACATACATTTTTCCCAATTGCATGCATGCACATCCTAACATTCTTTTCGAGAGGTATTATTTTTTTTTCAATTTTATTATTTTCTTCTCGATTTTGTTATTGTAGTGGTAGAAACAAAATATTGTCGGTTAATATCTTAAAAATCTAGCTGCATGTGGTCCCCTTCGTGATATGGGTAAATAAAGTTCGATGTTGTAAATTAACACTATTTATGGTCTCCTTCCCCTGTGATTGTCCATAGGGCAAAATATTTTTTTTTCTCTTATGTATTTGGGATACAGGGCAGGGGGTCAGAGATAGTACCAAAATAATATATTTTGCTAATAAATTATTTACTGGATGACTTATGATGGTGAATTAGGAGCTCATGCATTTTGCCTTAGTTGACTGCACATTTTACTTTGATGCATTTTACTATAATATTAGTTCTTCTCATTTACCTATTTGTAACTATTTTAATTATTTATGATGTAAGAAAATAGCTGATGATTAAATGCCTGATGGTTAAATTTGTATGGACTAATATTATGATCAATTTATGTAGGGGTGCAATGGCATATCATAATCTGGTGGTGCACTATAGGGATGTTTGACATTGGATTGACAATATTGATGAGGATCTTTATTCATATCTAGAAATGGTGGCTGATATTTATAAACTCATTGATAAGAAGGATGTCAATCTTACTATCTCCTGTGGTAGTGGCTTTTAATTAAAAATGATAATGATGTGATGCATATGTTTAGTACACATCAAGGAGTTGAGGAGATACAATTGTTTGTTGAAGATAATGTTAATAATTTAGCTCCTTCTATAGTCATACCTTCTGGATAGGATGTAAGTGAGCATGAAGTTCAAGATGAAGCTGAAGGGGATGTGGGAGGGGATGTGAGAGGAGATGTGGGAGGGAATGTGATAGAAGGGATGGTTGAAGATGAAGTAGGAGTAGAAGTTGAGGATAGGAAGATGATGATGTGCTTGAATTAACAGAGAAGGTTTATTCTTTTCTGATTCAGATGATGCTGATTGGATAAAGGGAGAGTCAAAAGATGGAGATGGAAATGATTCAACTGATGAGGGTGATGATGAGAAATCTGAGGATGAAGGTAGTGATGAACTGCTGAGTGATGTGAACTCTATGGAATCAGTCGATCCCTTGAGTAGTGATGAAGAGCCCAATTGTAAAATAAGAAAAAAAAATTTCTCTTCATTAGAAATAAAGGACTCGAAATCCTTTAAGGTTACAGAGGGAGGACAAATTGTATTTGAGGAAGGACAGCTATTTATAGATATGAATGAATTTAGAAATGCATTGAGGGACCATATAATTTGGGTGGGTATGAACTTAAGAGAGTGAAAATAAACCTGAAAAAGTCACTGCTCATTGTTTAGATCAAGGATGTAATTGGAGAATTCATGCATCCATTACTCATGATAGTAGAACTTTCATGATAAAAAGTTTACAAGGGCAGCATACATGTGTGAGGCCTATGAAGAATAACAATGCGAACTCCAAATGGATAGCTAAAATATTAGAGCATCACTTAAAGGTGGATCCACATATGAGTTATGAGTTGATGTATCAAATTTTGGCTGAGAAGTATGGCATTGAGCCTCACATGATGCGGTTATGTAGAGCAAAAAGAAAGGCAAAGGAAGGGGTTGAGGGAAAGCATAGTGAGTCCTATTCTAAGTAGTCGAGGTATGCTAAACTACTTCGGACAAAGAATCCTGGTTCGGTAGTAAAAATACAGTTACATAAAAGATCTGTGTAGTCCAAATAGCTCTCAACATTCAAAAGGATATTTATATATTTTGATGCAATGAAGAAGGGTTATTTGGAGGGGTGCAAACCCTTCTTAGGGTTGGATGGATGTCATCTAAAGGAGATGGTAGTGTACTACTTTGTGCAGTTTCCATTAATGGGAATAAGAGATTATTTTCTGTGATTTTTGCTGTGGTAGAGATGGAGTGCAATGATAGTTGGAAGTTCTTTTTGGAGCATCTATATGTTTGCATTAGTACTGGTATGGTAGACAGCCCATTAATTATAATGTCTGATAAGCAAAAGATATGATTTAATCATTTCTTTATATTTTTTGAGCTTTCATATTAATGTATATAGTCAATTTGATTTATTTTTAGTTCAATTCATGTAATGTATGTGTAGAGTTTGGTTGAGGTAGTTTCAAAATATTTCTACATGTTAGTCATCGATTCTATGCTAGATATTTGTATAACAATTTTAGGGCAAAGTTTCCTGGATTATTGCTACGGTTTGACTTTTGGAATGTAGTGAAAGCATATGATCAGATGTGTTTTGATGATATAATGAAAAGAATAAAAGAGCACAATGCCGATGCTCGTGCATACATGATGAAGATACCACTATCAATGTGGGCAAGGCATTCTTTTATCCTGAAGCTCGAAGTGAGCATATTACAAATAATATGTGTGAATCTTTCAATCAATGGGTGGGTAAGTTTAGAAGTAAGCCTATTCTTAGGTTGTTTGAGAATATGCAGCTGAAGTTGATAAGCAGGTTATAGAAGACGTATACTAAGAGATGTACTTAGGAGAGCAAATTAACTCCATATGCTAGGCATAGGTTAGATAAAACATACAAGCCTTCCGAATCTATAAATTGATACCAGCAAGCAACCAAGAGCTCCAAGTGATGGAAGGAGGTAGGAAATTTGTTGTGGATTTGGGTAAAGGACTTGTACTTGTGGTGAGTGGGAGATTAGTGGAATGCCATATAAACATGCTGTGTTATGTGTCGGTTATACAAGGAGGAATTTAGATGAATTATGTGATGATTGTTATATAGTAGCAAAGTACTTAAAAGTTTATAGCTTAGTAATTCATCCATTACCAGATAGCAATCTTGATCCAAGAAATGATGATGAGAATTTGCAACCTCCTCCTCTCAAAAGACTGCCTGAAAAGCCAAAAAAAATAGAAGAAGGAAGAAGGTGAAGTTGAAGGAAAAATTCGTCTGATCTGATCAGATCGCCATGGTGCATCTGAAAATTTTTCTATTCTATTAATTTATAACCCTTATAAATTACCTGAATCATAGCAAAATAAAGATCAAATCTCTAAGGGTCGCTTGATTTGATGCCTCGTGAGGTTTGAACGCACAGACTCTCCACTTCGCATGCATGTTAGGCTCTGTAGGAAAGAGGAATGAAGTCCTGTGCATTAATTTTCAAAAAGGAAGAAAGGGAGAGTGAAAATCTAATCTCCACGGTGCCTTGGAGGGTTTCTTCATGCCTAGAACCAGCACCCAAGAACCCCATGCTAGGAAGTGGAAGACGTCCAAGAAAATCAGCGCCCAACCACCTTGTTTGTCGCATAAAAAATTTCTCTTCCTCATCGATATTTTTGTTTTTTTTGTCGCACAAAAGAGATTGATCTTAACTGATGGTTATTGGTCCTTCCCTTAAGTAGATGTGGCACCCAAATCTAATTAGAGGTCCTAACTAATTTAGGACACAAAACTTTATCCAAAGAAGGAACCGAACATGAGAAAGCAGAGCGCTACATTGTTTCACGAGAGAACCCTTTCATGTGTGCACACTTATGGGCAAAATATCACCGCTCCACCTTTCTTTGGTCGGCCTCTATGAGAGAGAATCTCAGGTCTTTTGGACTCTAAGGATCTAATTCATAATGGGCTCAAAATGAGTTCAATTCGAACTTGATTTGAATCGGATTCGAACCAAACTCGAAGAGCCTGTCAATCCTAATCTAATTAGGATTTTGATCCAAGTCTAACTTAAATTTTTAACTCCATCAAGTCTTAATTAAATCAGATCCAATCTGAAATTAATTAGGACATAAATTCAATCTCTCATAAATCTTTTAGATCATTGATCAGATCATCATCATCCCCAGAATTAAATCTGAACCTCATGTCCAATGTTAGATAGACATAGTCAACTGTTTAATCCTATATGACCCTTAACTTAATTCTTAATCAAGCTAATCTATTATTCAATCAAGTCTTATACTTTCAAATGGAATGCATAGATTTAGGTCTAATTTTTTTTTTATTTTATCTGACTTTATGTATGACTCCATAGATTCGAACATTAAGTCGGTAGCATAGGAAACTATTTTCTATAGTAATCGAAGTTACCATCTAGCAATAATTTTCAACATCCGGATAGGTCAAATATTTGTAAGGCAATACTCAAGAATCAAAGAATATGGTTATCGCATAATTCATCTCTTTGATCCTGAATGCTCAAGATGAGCTAGGATTTAACTGTCAATCTTGGATTAATCATTCACATTATATTTCAATCTTTTTCAAATCCTGTGATCTATCATATGGATTGCCCAAATTGAGATCTTACTCAATTGAAATATAGTGATGCATTAACTCCTCAAATCCGAAAAGGTCAATCCCATCTTGATCCACACAACGACTACCACAAATATTTGACTATGTCCAGAAACCTTCCGTCATTGAATTAGAAATTCAGTTAGTCCGATATCAAAGCACAGTGAGTTGCTTACAAGTCATCTTGATAATATCAGGTCAGAGGGATACTTATGCCCATATTCTTCACAAGTAGCTCTTGATAGCAGAGCGTTCCACAGGTGAGTCACTTATTCAGTGATGATGTACTTGTACATCTCATCTATATGCCATACCAGTGTCTCCATACTTCTTGATTAAGAGGACAACCAACATATATGGCACACAACGATCTGCACTCGATAAACGTCATCATCCTTTAATGACGTATCATTTGGTCGCGAATATGTTTAAGAACTATTCGATAAATCCTTCTTTATCGATTATCTTATAGTTCTAGAGACTTTATCACAACATTAGAGTTCAATCAAGAAAGATGTAATCTTATGATGAAAATATTAAATAATTTTTATTAATTTATAATTTATATACAAATTACAAAGAGCACAATCATCCAAACGATTAATTTTAGGATATATTTTCTAACAACTCTCACTTGGACTAAAGTCAATTGGTACAGTATCTAATATCCATTTTTCAATTGAGTTCATCGAACTCTTTGATTTCGAGGGGTTTAATAAATGGGTCAGCCAAGTTTTCTTTTCTATCGATCTTCTGAAGGTCGATATCACCTCAATCCATGACTTCTCGTACAAGATGATAACGATATAGAATATGCTTGATTCTCTGATGGGACTACTATTTATTAGTCTGAGCTATGGCTTCAATGCTGTTAATACAGCATGATTGAACCATCGATGGAGGGTGCCACTCCATACTCGCTGATGAACTTCCGCAACTAGACTGTTTCTTAGCAGCATCGAATGCCGTAATGTACTCTGCCTCGTATCGGCTACAGTGAACTGGTTGAAACTTTTCCAGCATATCGCTCCTTCATTTCGGGTAAACATATAATCTGACATATTTTTGCCATCATTATGATCTGACTGAAATTGAAATCAATATGTCCCACAAGTTTTAAGTCAATGTTTCCATTGATTAGCCATTGATCCTTAGTATTTCTCAAATACTTAAGGATTATCTCTACAATCTTCCAATAGTTCTCATTCAGATCAGACTGGTACCTACTCACTACCCCTAGTGAGTGTGCCACATTCAGCCTCATATATGTCATAACATTCATGATAGATTCTATTGCAGAAGTATATAAGATTCTACTCATATGCTCTCTCTTGCGGAGTTGTCAAATAATTCTTCTTAGAGAGAGTAATTTCATGGTTTATCGGAAGATAGTCTTTCTTGAAATTCTTTATGCTGAATCATTTCAGCATGGTATCTATGTACATAGATTGGGACAATCCAAGTAGCATTTTAGATTTATTTCTATAGATCTTCATCCCTAGGATGTAGGATGCTTCTCTCAAATCCTTCATAAAAAACTGTGAAGACAATCAAAACTTTACACTTTGTAAAGCATGAACATCATTTTCATTATCAGTATATCATCCACATACAATACAAAAATACGACTATAGAACCATTAGCCCACTTATATATGTAAGATTCTTCTCTGTTCTTAACAAAGTCATACGTTCTAATCTTATCAAAATACATGTTCCAACTCTGAGAGTATTGCCATAGGAGAAAAATTATCTCATCGTAGTCAATAATATAATGCTGATGTTATTGTTTGACAATCAAATGGACTTTATCGATCTCCACCTTCCCGTCTATGCCTCTTTCTTTTTGAAAATTCATTTATACCCTATGGGTCATACTCCTTCAAGTGAATCAACTAATATCCATACATCATTGATCTCTGTAGACTCCACTTCGAAATTCATGGCATCAAGCCACTTGTCAGAGTCGGATCTCTACATGGTATTCATGTAGACGATCAGATCCTCATCGTTGTCATCTAGTTCAACAGGATCATCGTTTCAGATCAAGAAATTATAGTATCTGTTCGGCTGATGCGGTACTCTACCGGACCTCCTTAAAGATGTCTCAACAATGGGTTTTGGGTTTGATCTAATCAAATTTCATTCTATATTTTACTTATTTGTGTCGATTCTTCTACTTGTCAAACTTCTTTAAGCTCAACTTTAGTGGCATCAGTTTCTTCCCTAAATTTTTTTTTCTAAAAGAATGTCTTATTGCTGATGAACACCTTTGTTTTTAGTATAGTAGAAGCAGTATGCTCTAGACTCCTCGGGGTACCCTACAACTAAGCACTTATCAGATCGAGATCGAAGCTTATCGATCTGTAAATATTTATATAAATCAAACAACTCTAAACCTTAATGTAAAGAGTGTCGATCTACGTCCAGTCCATATCTCATATGGAGTTTTGTGGCTGATTTTTCAAATATTTTCAGAACATAGTACGTAGTCTCAAGAGTATAATCCCAAAAGAAATTGATAGACTCGCAAATCTCATCATGGATCGAACCATGTCTAATAGAGTTCGATTCCTCCTCCTAAGATGTGTCCATTACGAGAGAATCTCATTCTCTTTTAGATATATCAAAATTTATTGAAAAGATATTCACTTTCTCGATCAGACTGAAGAATTCTAATACACTTTTCAGTTTATTTTCTACTTTACTATGGAATCATTTGAACATTTCAAATGATTCAAACTCGTACTTCATAAGATAGATGTACCCATACCTTGATAGATCGTTAGTAAATATAATGAAGTAGTAATATCCTCCTCTAGCGCCTATGTTTATAGGTCTACATACATCACTATGTACTAGACCTAGAATATCACTGGCTTGATTATTCTTTCTAGTAAAAGATGATCTGGTTATCTTTTTAAGAAGACAGGATACAGGTCTACAATGATTCATAATCATTGATGTCGAGATTTTTTTTTTAGTTAATCTGTTTATCCTATTCTTATTTATATGACCGAGCCTACAATGCCAAAGATAAGCATCTATGATATTATCTATTCTAGGATATTTGTTTGATGTGTACATTACACTAATAGGCTGTGATGTCATGTTTCAACTATCCACTCATAATTATGACACCATTCATAATGATATCACAGAAATTTTTTTTATTGAAAAATTATAGCTATCCTTGATCAAAAGATCTATGAAAATAACATTCATAAGGAAAGATAGGCAATAATGACAATCATCTAAAATAATGATATTTGAATTGAGAACAAGCTAAACATTTTCTATAGCTAAAATTAGAATAGCTCTTCCATCTCCAACATTCAGCAATCGTTCGCTCTTCTCAAATCTTCTACTAACTTAAAGTCCCTGCAATAAATTATAAATATTAATTAGATTTTGGTATTGAATATCCAAATAGTAGTATCACAGATAAAAAAATTACAGTGTTAAGTATTTTGTCCAACAATCTTTTGCTGATTTCTCTTTTTAGACCTATTTGGATCAAGAAAAGCTAGATATATAGGACAATTCCTCTTCCAGTGCTCCAACTTTTTTTAAAAGAAGTATTCTGTCTGACTCTGATCTACCTTAGACTGATTAGTTCGATTGGATTTAGAAGTCCTAGCATGATACCACTGCATCATACTTGTCTTTCCTCTCTCAGAGGACCAATGCCGTATGGAGGACAAATCCTCAAGTATGCCAAAGGACTTATTCAACCTTTGAAGTATTTCGTTTAACTGAGTATCAGCAAATTTATAACTAAATTCATCATTCATAGTAGCTCTTATTATGCAACGTACTTTCGTACAGTCATTGAGTCACTTCTGATAAGTGTCTCGAACCATTGCATCTGCATTCGGAGTTGGTACTTTAGATGCAGGATCCGTAATCACATATAGAATCATTTCATGCTCGAGAACTATTCTCGACTTTGGATGTCAATTATCAAAATTTCGTCCTATAAGCTTGTCACTGTCCAACAGTGAGCGGAGTGACAAATTACTAACCATCACTAAAAAATAATAATAACATCTATTAGTATATGAATTATATTATCCTAAATATTTAAATTTTAGTCTAAAGGTCTTCCTACTATTTTATATGAATTGACAGTTTCTACCTCCAATTCGAAGAATTATCTTAATTTCTTAGTGGATACTAGAATCCACATAGACTGCATACAGGTTCGAAAAAAATTTGATCAATCTATGTACATTTATGGGTAGATTCTTAATCAATTATTTCTTTAAATATTTTTTAGTAATTGATTTTATATCAGGTGCCTTTTCAGTAGGCAAAGGCCTCCACTGAAAGTCTCAGTTAGATCCAACCATTAACATGAACTTACTCAGTGATTCTAACTAAACGAATGACCAGGCCCGAGGAGAGCTCAGCTAACCCAACCATTCATCAGATAGTACATCTGAATCATCATATAATGAATGATAATTCCAATATCTAAATAAACACCAGGTCTATGGGTCTGCAATGCTTACCTGGACTATTGGGTCCATTATCATCCACCTTAATAGGAGGCTATAATCTAGTTATCTTCATAACTAGTTTATTTTATAGACCTAATAATTTAAAGATTTAATTTAATGATTTGATAAGTAATTGACCGATGAGTTTTAAATCCTCCCACTAACTTCACCAAGTCACGAAAAGGACTAGACAAGCTAGTCCATTAGACTGATGAGTCTAAATCTTCCTACTGACTTCACTAAGTCATGAAGAGAACTAGAGACAAGCTGGTCCAAAGATACTTAAATCAGTCGAACTGATTTAATGATTTGAGAATGAGAGAAGAGATCGACTAGCAGTCAAAAGTCCTCCCACTGACTTCATCAAGTCATTGAATTGGATTAGAGACAAGCCTGATCAAGAGACACCTAAATCAGTCACACTAATTTACCTTATTGGCATGGGTCAGCTTGAATCAATTAGTGATCTAATCAAAATATAATCTATCAAATTGGCCAGATAAGTAAGATCGGTGGGAGGGTTTGCTTTAGTTTGCCTTAGATACCATCGAAATGGTCAGGTAAGCGGATTGTCAATTAAAAATCACCAATCATATTACCGAGCAATATTATCAGACTTATCTTAGATACCAATTGATCGATTAATTTCGATTCGATTAACCAAAAACTCAAGCTAAACTATTAAGCCATGATCCAGTCCATTTGGTATGATTAAAAATATGCATTTAATCAAGCTATAACTATTGAGGTTGATCTAGAAAAATTTTGATTTAATCTAATTTAATTTTAATTAAATTTAATCAATTTTCTAATTAGTCCATATTTATTTCTAACCTTACGTCTAACTCAGTTAGAAGACCTAATTCGTGCTAACCCATTATCCATCGATTTATGGGGTATCTTAAAATCTTCAATTCTCAATCTAGATTACTTAATTCAAAATTAAGTATGTGAAACGTGTATTTCAGTTTGTAGAATTATTCTATTAGGATTTCAAGTGTAGCATACATCATATATCATATAATTTTAGATCTTAAATTTAATTTTAAATTTATGTTTAACAATTAAATATGCATAAATTTGATCTAAATATCATATATACATCATATGTATCATGATAATTTTTAGATCACTATCAATTACATTATATGCAACATGCAATTCATATCTTAAAATTGATTTTCATATCTAAATTTATTTTATTAAAATTATAATTAATCATGAATCACTTTAGATCTAATCTGAATATATTATGATTAAATAATTTAATTTTTTTACTATTCTTCTTCATGAGACTTGATCACAGTGACACCCCTACACGTCATAAAAAAATCTGTTGAATGGGCAAGAGAGAAACTCAATCTCTGCTTTTTCTTATGATCAGATGGCTTGGTGATCATCTCAATTCGAGTATTGGACTACTAAGATTAGAAATCTAATTTTAAATTAATTATATCTATCCATGTAATAAATAAAATCCAAGCATGCACACATATGAACATGATCATATTATATATATTATGCATCTAATCTAATTAAATTATATCATCGTATGATGTTGCAAATAAATTTTAGATCTCAACCTACTTTTACTCAGCATATAAAATATTCAATTGAGATATGAAATCATATAGAAAATAATTCAAATACACACATGAATGTATAGAAATAAAATTTTGATTAGATCTGATTTTGTGTTGTGCAGAATTTTGTTTGAAATCAAATATGAAAATCTGTCAAAATAGATTCAATTTAGATCTTGATTATGTCTAACATCTAACTTGAATATTTATAAAAATTCTATTAAACTGATTTAAAATAGATATGTAATCAGATTATTAATCTAATAAAAATCTGTATCAAAAAATTTTGTTATAATAGATTTATAACAATCTTCAATCAATCATTGATTTAATCTTGAAATCTTGGTCAAAATTAGATTATAAATTTTATATTAGCAGGTCTAAATTAGATTTATTATCTATCATAAAATTTGATTATATATCTTATATAAAATATCAAAAAAATAAACTATACATCCATATATCAGTCCGACTCTGATACCAGTTAAAAAAAAATTCGTCCAATCTGATCGGATCGTCAGAGTGCATCTGAAATTTTTTTATTTATTAATATATAATATTTATAAATTATCTAAATCACAGTAGAATAAAGATCAAATTCTTGAGGATTGCTTGATTTGATACCTTGCGAGTTTTGAACGCACAGATCCTCTACTTCGTGCGTACGTCAGGCTCCGTAGGAAAGAGGGATGAAGTCCTGTGCATTAATCTTCAGAAGGGAAGCAAGGGAGAGTGGAAATCTAATCTCCACGGCACCTTGGAGGGTTTGTTCATGCTTAGAACCAGCACCCAAGAAACTCCATGCTGGGAAGAGGAAGACGCCCAAGAAAAAGTAGCACCCAACCACCTTATTTCGTCGCACAAAAAATTTCTCTTCCTCATCGGTATTGTTTGTTTCTTTTTGTCATACAAAAGAGATTGATCTTAACTGGTGGTTATTGGTCCTTCTCTTAAGTAGATGTGGTGCCCAAATCTGATTAGAAGTCCTAATTAATTTAGGATACAAAACCTTATCCAAAGAAGGAACCGGATATGAGAAGGGAGAGCGCTAAATTGTTTCACATGAGAACCCTTTCACGCGCTCACACTTATGGGCGGAAATATCACCACTCCACCTTTCTTTGGTCAACCTCTATGAGAGAGAATCTCAGATCTTTTGGACTCTAAGGATCTAATCCATATTGGACTCAAATTGAGTCCAATTCGAATATGATTCGAACTGGATTCGAACCAAACTCGAAAAGCTGGTTAATCCTAATCTAATTAAAATTTTGATCCAAATCTAACTTAGATTTTTAACTCAATCAAGTCTTAATTAAATCAGATTTAATCTAAAATTAATTAAGACATAAATTCAATCTCTCATAAATTTTTGGATCATTGATCAGATCATCATTATCTCTAAAATTAAATCTGAACCTCATATCCAGTACTAGCTAAGCATAGTCAACTATTTAATCCC
>KE504952.1:156414-167971 GCA_000441515.1 Elaeis oleifera
CAATATTTTTGTGATTCTGGAGTCTATATAACTCTGATTGATGAACCGTTTATTATGTTGGAGAGTTGGTGACATTCTGGAGATGCAGAAAGGCTTCAACAAAAGTTTCAGAGAGCTTTTGTGAGAGTTTTAGAATTTTTTCTTGAGAGACTCTTATACAAGGGTTGAGTGGTGAATTCCTCTTGTATTGATTTTATTTTATTCTCTCATAGTAAAGCATGCACGCCCCATAGAGATAGGCTTGAGGCCGATCTATGTATTTATATTATATTTCTTGTTTTGTTTCTTCTTTTTTCCTACTGCATCATGTGGTACCAGATCCTGATGGCGCCACAGGATCATCATTTCCAAATGAGTAGCATAAGCCATATAACCATAAATCTTAAAGCAATAAGAGACAATCCCTTCGTCATTTAACTAACTGAAATAATCGGTCATGAGAATAGGCAAAAGATTGCCAACCAGGTTCATTGCATTTCTTTGAAGCTGAAACTGATTGATAGGAGAATATGTTGAAGAGCTATTGTTTGTTCTCTTCGTTGCTAATTTTCCATGCTTACCATGTTTGTGGGAAAACTCTATAAAGATAGAAGCTGTAGTTCTCTGAGTATGTGCTTCAAAGCTGGACTTAGTGTAGAAAAGCCCTCCCATCTTGCTGTAAAATCAGTAAAATGAAGCCAACAGTATTGATAGAGATATCTTTGAGGACGGATGCTCTGAATAGAAACTGAAGGGGAAGAACAGCTTTCGATTGTAAGATGAGTGAAGCCGAAGATTAATTTGAAATATAGTGGAGCAAATTAAGAGCCCCTCGGTGAAAGAATGGTACATGATCATCAACTTTGTGGTTCCACTTTACAATTTTATACTCTCATAGCAATGATCAACTTCTGTAGCCACCACTTTCTTTTTTTTCTTGATCCATCAGGGATAAATCCCCTCGTTTAACCGACCGTGCATAGCCTCGAATCTGTGACGTGCGGAATAGATGCCAAGGCCCGTCCCACGTGGGCTATCACGGCGATGGTTTAAAGCCACTCCTTTGCAGTCATGTTTTGCTGCCGCTTCTTTTTTTGTCACGAAAGTGGCATTATCATAATAGCAGGGGCAGTTAACCACCAAATCACTTAGTGAAACTGATAAGGAAGGTGCACAGTAGGAAAAATATGAGAGATGTAGAAAAGAGTGTGATGTGCATAGGAATAAATAGAGGGTTCAAAAACAGGTGGACTTGTTGTATGATTTGTGTGTTTGGATGAAAAGGTGAAGTAATTTGGAACAGGCAATTATTGGCAAAAGGATCAACTACTATGATCCACATGTGATCTCTTCCATTAGACTTGCAACATAAAAGCATTAATAGCAAATCGGGGATAACAGCCAGCATACCTCTTGATAAAAAGGGTTGAAGTTCCCTGACGAAGGTACTCTTAAGCACCCCATTTATCTATATCTATAGAAATGAAGGCCATAGGAATCTGCATTAAGGAGAAAAATACACAGTAAGCCATCCTGTATAACGTTATTCCATTGAAATCTCCCAAGCTTGCCTTGGTAGCTAAATAATCAGCAACTTGGTTGGCCTCCTTATAAATGTGTGCAGCTTGAAAATTGGAAAGTGAGCTCTTCCATTTCCATTAGATCCAGTAATAGAGGAATATGCTTTAACTTTGAGAAATTATAAGACTCAATCCAGTAGATAGCGGTGATTGAGTCTCCCTCCAAATGAATGTGGGAAGTGTGACACGAAGTTATGGCAGCGTAAATACCTAGCCAGGCAGCTGTGAGCTCAGCATGAGGGACAGAAGTATCATGCAATTTCTTACCTCATACTAGCAAAAATTGAGCGTTGTGATCTCTTAGAATATATGCGGCAGAAGCCTGATTGGAGACCAGAGATCTATCAAAGTTTACCCTGATATACCCCTAGGGAGGGGTAGCCAAGTAACAGCAGCCACTAATCCTTTATTTCTTCTTTAATATTGGAACTTTGCATATAATCAAACAAATCAGCCAAGGATTGAAAAGCTAAAGGTAACTGAAATGTATGAATAACGTACCTCCAAGTATGTTGAGCAGAAGGGCAAGCAGAAAAGATATGAGCACAGTCCTCAACATGGGTCGGACATAAATCACAGAACTGGTTATGATTCAAAAGAATTTTACAATGAACCAGATATTGCTTTGTAGGCAAACGTTTCTAAATAAGCTGCCACCAGAAATAACAAATACGCAGGGGTAAGGGTAGTTTCCAAATTAAATTAAAAAGGTACTCAAATTTATGCAATGTAAGAGATGAATTGGTAGGCGGCATATCCTTCAGAGATACAAAGGAAGTTTAGTAGTACCCAAAACTAAAATGTAATTAACAGGAGAGTGGAGAATAGGGATGGCAAGAATCTAGCAGAGCAAATCATCTGAAAAAATCTGAGTTAATTTATTAATTTTTTAGTTCTAGAATTGTTGGTAAAATCAGAGATTTTAAGATCCGAGATGTCAAGATCAGTATTTATCAAAGTAGGCCACCACTGGATGGGGCACATTGAAAACCAAGATCTTGGTAAATATTAATGTCATTACCATTCCCAATAAGACATTGTAAATGAAACTGAACCTTTTGTCCGACCATACAAATTTCAGCCCAAATAGTGGAACTAGATCTAGGCTTGGAATAATTGATCCAGGAGCCGTTAAAATGATACTTAGCCTTGATTAACTTGGCCTGTAAAGAGATAGAGTTAAGAAGCAAAATAGCCACCATTTTACTAAGGCACTGCTGCTTGCGGTGAAACAAAGTAGAGAAACTCAAGCCACCTTGTGCCTTTGGAAGGCAGATAGTCTCCCAAGCAATATGGTGGAAACCCCAAGTATCAAAAGAATGCCCTCAAAGGAAAGACGAATTGCACTTGGAGCATACAAAGGAAGAGCCATTAAAATGGATTGGATCATGGTGGCTCTCCTAGCAAAGGATAAAGTCCGCCACTTCCAAGTAGCAATTTGGTTAGTGATCTTATTAACAAGCGATTGACATTGTATATGTCACAAAATGCAAGGCGATAAAGGCACACCCAAATAGTTCCAAGGTAAAGGCGGATAGAGATACAAAGCATGTGAACAATAGACGCTTTAACAAACATAAGAGTGGAAGGTTGAAATAGATGGAAGACTTTTCATAGTTGATATTTTGATAACAGTAAGTGTCAATAATGGCAACAAGAGTAATAGCGTCCTGAATCATGGCACGAGCAATCAGCAAGCAATCTCTGTATAAAGGACATGAGAGATAAAGAGACCACATTTCGGATGATAAATGTGAAGCAACTTATTCTGAATTGTAGATTGAAGAAGATTAGATAACATTTGAGTGACAAAGATAAAAGGTATGGAGAGAGTGGACAATCTTGCCGGAGACCGCGTGTGGCAGCAAACCAAGGAGTAGGAGAACCATTGATCAAAATGGCAAAATGAGGCTTTAGAACATAATCATTGATCCAATTAATAAATTTGTGATGAAAACCTAATTGCTGATGAATATAGAACAAGAATGGCCAATGAACATAGTTGTAAGCTTTCTTTATATCAAGCTTAAGCATCACGAGACTATGGGAAGTAGGAGCTTGATACAAAGAATGCATCAGCTCTTGGGCAATGAAAATATTCATAGATATGTGCCGATCAGAAACAAAAGCATCTTGCTCTTCCGAAATTAGATGTGGCAATGCAATACTAATACGATTAGCTAAGATTTTAGCCACAATCTTATAAGTAACATTACAAAGACTTATGGGACGATAATCACTTGAAGTTTGCGATTAGATTTTTTAGGAATAAGGATAATGAAAGTATTATTCAGTCAATAGGGAGAGAAGCAGAGTTAAATACATAATGAACAGTAGCAAAAGCATCTGTTTTAATCAAAAGCCAAAAATGATGAAAGAAAAAAAGGAGGAAATCTATCAGGATTAGGAGCTTTATCAGGGTGGAAACTAAAACCACCTCTTCTATCTCCTTATCAGATATGTCATGAATAAGATCATTATTTTGGTGATCAGAGATCATAGGAGTAATTCAAATATCATCTAATTACCAATATTATCCTCCTATCTCCATCTAAGAGTGAAGTGATCCAATAATACTTGATTGATTGTTTTGGATTAGTTAAATGATGTCCATGAGAATCTAAGATTCAAAAAATTCTATTACGATGGTGACGCAGAACAGTTGAAAGATGAAAAAATCGAGTATTAATAAGTTTTCTAGGATTTTTGACGCCAAAAAAAGATCTTGTCTATTTAAATTGGCTTAATAATCCGATAACAAACCTAGCATTTTGCCATGCAAATGAGAAAGAAGACCCCCCATATTATCTTCTAGATTTTGCAAATCATAAAGTCGAGAGTATAAGATTTTAGCTTTTCCAAACAGATTTCCTAACGAATGCTTCCAAACTTGAATAGCATTCCTAACATTTTGCAAGAGAGTAGAGAGACAAATATCAGGGGAATAAGAACCATCAACCTGACAAGCATGTCTAACCACTTGTAACAAGTTATGATAAGATGATCAAAATATTTCGAACCTGAAAGGGGAGGACGGAGGCAAAAGTCCGGTCTAATCTTTTCGGACCCTAGCTTAACCCAAACGATTATTACATGAGGTGTATCTAGGGTCCATAAAATGAAGATCGATAAGACCTGCTTGCCTAACGAAAGATCTGAATTCACGGATTTGTCGGTCAACATGAAAAGATTTACCCCCCCCCCCCCCCTCTTATCCTTAGGATAAAGAATACAGTTATAATCACTTACCAAAAGAAGAGGATCCCCTAACGAAATCACTGATAGAGCTTGATTCCAAAGCTATTGACATTCGTATAGAGATGTACTAGCATAGACAACTTTCGGAATCCAAATGGGTTCATTGGGAATAGATGCAACCCCAAAAGCGATCTGTTTATTTGCAAGCCTAAAAGTAATATTCCAAGATTTTTATGCTCAGCTACGATGATTCCATTAGAAAGACCAATCACAGGGATGAAATATACGTTCCATCTTGGCCTAAGAATCCTCCTAACACAAGGACGAATATCAGTATGTAACCAAGTTTCCAGAAACAACAATATCAGGCGGATTCGTATGAATTAAAGATTTAGAATAATTTATACAAGAAGGCTTGGCAGGTCCTCTGCAATTCCATACAGGGATCTTTATGAAAACCATTTAGATGGAGGTAGCGTTTCATTAATCCTCGATCCTTCAGAAGAAGGACCCCCTTGCCTGAGAGGACATGGTACCTCTATCTTTTGAGATGGCTCTTGGTGAGACTCTAATGTAAGTTGCAACTGTTGAACCATAGAATCATGAGATTGAAAGCTAATTTCGGCATTCTGGAAATTTGATTTAGTATCTAAATTAATGTTTGGGGAAACAATATCCTTAGGAGGAGAAGTAACCATAGGCTTCCATACTTTAACAACCTCATACTTTGGTCTAGAGGAAGAAGCTGTCATGTCTACAGGATCATTTGCAGTAGATGAAGTATGAGTTACGGATAAAAACTTGACTTGAGGAGGAGAGCACGCTCCCGAAAAAGAAGTAGGAGAGTGTTCTTGCCTGGAGAATGTTTTCTTTTGCCTTTAATATCAAACTTACCATTAGTTTGAGTGGTAAAAGCCATCGGCACAACATCCTCCATAACTTGTTGCGTGACTGTCTCCTTAGAGTGCAGAACCATAAGGAGAACATTGGGACTTCATTAGAGATTGATCAGCATTTGCCAATCCTTGATCTCGCAGAGGGACCTCTTGGCCATTTTTTTGGACGTAGTCCATCCGGACGCCTTCTGCTTATCAGCACTAGCAGAGTTGGTACTTTGTGGGATGATGTTTGGTATCACTGGAACCCTGATTTGTTCCTTTGTTTGTATTGAATTGGGCAATCCTATCAATGTACGTTTCCACTCCAATTCACAAGCCTATTCAAAAAGATAGAAAAAAATTATAGACGCACAAAAAAATGAAAAAAAAAAAAAAATTAGAACATCATTTGTTTCGTGCCAAATATTTACCTAGTGATGCATGCATGAGGGAGGATAGTGGATCTTACTCACAACCACCTTACATATGGCCATTGCAATATATACTAGCATTCAACTTGACAATATCTTGCACCACAAGAAGTGAGCAAAGATATTGTTATTGATTTTCTAATTTAGTTGAAGGTAGAAGAAAACAAAGAAAAATACCTACTATCCTCTCTCTCTCTCTTACGAAATTCTCTCCATACCTCATTGTGATGAGTTACTTATTAAGTCAAATATCTCAGCCTCTTGTTAAGGAGCCCATGTTATTAAGATACCTCTTTTTATAAGATGATAATAATAGCTGGATACAAGACATTTAGATATTCTAGTATCTTAACACTACAAAAAAATGATTTTTTGCAATAAAAAAATTTGTCACAAAAAGTTCATTTTTTGTTGTTAAAATCTTTCGCGACAAAAAAAAATTGTCGCATAATTGTTGCTAGAGCCCCATCGTAATAAGTCGCTGGTTTTTTACAATAAAATTATTTATTGTAAAAATATACTTTTAGCAATAAAATAGCATTTTGTTACAAAAAATTTAATCTAGCGACAAATATTTTGTCATAAAAAGGTATAAAATTTTATCACAAAAAGTATTTTCGTCACCAAAAAGAGCAAAATTTTATTCCGTATGCATTATTAAGTGACAAAAAAAATTTGTAACTAAAAATCTAACTTTGTGACAAAATATATTGTTGTTAAAAATTCTGATTAGCGATAAAATATTATACTACAATAGATTCTTGAGTATAAATTTTATGCAATGAAATATTTTGTCATTAAAAATTGAATACTGTGACAAAATATTTTTGTCATAGTAGAATTTTTAGTAGAATAGGATATATACTTTAAGCAACAAAATATTGTCACAAAAAAAATAGTTTAATAACAAAATATTTGTCACAAAAAAATAATCTATAATTTAGAAATAATTTATAGTGATAAAATTTATTATCGCAAAAAGTTAACATGCAAGTAAAATATTTTTTTTAGTGACAAAATATATTATCATAAAAAAATTAATCTACCATTAGTGATAAAATTTATTGTCATAAAATGTTAACCTACCATTAAAAAATGATTCTTAATAACAAAAAAAATTTTCTTCAAATAAATAAGAAAATATACTGAAATTCAAATTAATTAACCTATTCATAATAATTCAAATATTCTTCAAATATATAGTCATATAAAAAGCTTGTTATATGTTCCTCCATACATCATCTTCACAATAAAAGTTCACAAATAAAATGATAGATCTCATACAATACCCAAAAGGTTATGAAATACTCAAGTCTTAATCAACAACTATAAAGTCATAAAGCTTCCACAAAGCTCCAATTAAGTCAAATCCCTTCTCCACCACAATAGTCATCAAGTTTCCACAAAGCTCCCATGCAAGTCAATTCCATTCTCAACAACCTACAAAATAAAAATAAATAAATCAAAAAAATTAGAATAATATAAGCATACATGCAAAATTAGAAAATCTTTAAGCATGCATATAAGATATTTTGTGTTAATTTATATGAAATCATTGCAAATATTAAATAATCACAACTAGGCAATAATGATAACCACCACCATGACCACTACCATCAAAATTATTCCATAACTATCTAAGCAATCATAAGTAATACAACATATAGTAATGCTAATACATCTATTTATTTAAAAATATAACAATAACAACCACTACCATCATAATTATTTTATAACTATCTAAACAATCACAAGTAACACAATATATAACTATGCTAATATATCTATTTATTTAAAAATATCCATAAGTGACAATCGCCATTGCAACTACTGCCTCCATAACCATTTATAACTATCTAAGTAACCTTAAGTAATATAATTTATAGCCATGCTAATACATATATTTATTCAAAATATAATAATGGCAACCACCACCGCCACAACAACTACCACCATAACCATTTCATAACTATCCAACCACCACCATAATAATCATATGAACTTTTAATTTTCAAATCACTATCACAAATAATCAATAATTATAATAATCAAATTATTATAGTTAAAAGACAGTAAATAAGTGACTTTACCATCAAAAAGTAGATTACTAAGTCTGACCATGCCGCATTTCTTTCATGAATTGCTGGAATTCTCTCATTTGATCTTCATAAATCTTATTTTTCTTCATATGTAGCAATCTTCTCGTTGGCTTCAGCAATCTTCTCATTAGCTCTTTCTAGTTAAGACTTAGTAGTAGCAAGTTGGTCCTTAAGCTCATTATCACGTGAGCTTGATATGTAGGATGAACTTGATCTTCCAACTTTAATGCCACGTCCCATCTCTCTCAAATATCCTGACTTCTTGCCAAGCACACTAACTGAAATCTGATTTTCTGACCTCTGATCTACACCTTCCTCCAAAGGTTGCCGTCTTAATTCAGTCATTTCATCTTATGAAATTTTTTAAGATAATTTAGATATCAAAATAATTTTTTTCATAATAAAAAATATAAAAAAATACTTATACTTATAAATTTTGATTGAGCAACTTCATTAATAAATTTTTGATCATTCTTCTTTGTGTGTGTATCCTTGAAAAAATCAACCATACTTGAATTCTTCTTATAAAGTTAGAATAAAAAATTAATAATTTATTAATTTTAATATACATTAAATATTTTAAAAATATAAAATACTAAAAGTATTATATTATTATTTTTAAAGTTGACTAAAAAAGGTTCTAGAGCCCGAAGTATGACTGTATGAGAGTTGTAAACGATTACTTGAGTTTGTTTATGATCGCTTCTAAAATAATAAGCAAAAAATTAAATAAAAATATAAAAAATATGTAAATATATTTTATCATATGAGTTGCTATCTTAAAATAATCATCCTCTATCCGATCATACACTGAAAGCCAATCTTCCAATCCAACTTTCGGATGTCGAGACTTTTCTCATGGATTTAAACCTTTTACCACTAGCTTCTTGTATTCTTTGTTGAGTGTATTCCTCCTACACCTATAATAGGTTTGGAATATTTTGTATGTTGCACCAGAATTTGGTACCACACGGTACAGTAGGAAGAAAGAAGAAACAAAATAAGAAATACTATACAAATACGTAGATCGGCCTCAAGCCTATCTCCACGGGGCATGCAAACTTCATTATGAGAGAATAAAATAAAATCAATATAAGAGAAACTCACCACTCATCCCTTGTACAAAAGTCTCTTAAGAAAAAGCTTCAAAATCCTTACAAAAGCTCTCTAAAACCTCTGTTGAAGTCTTTCTGCACCTCCAGGACGTCACCAGCTTTTCAATGCAATTGACGGCTCGTCAATCGAAGTTATATAGATTTCAGATACTCCAAAACACTGTTATACTAGAAAACAGAGTCTCAATCAAGCCTAAAATCACCCGTGGCTGTCCGATCATGACCGGCTCGCACCAAAACGTCCGATCACGCACATCAGGGCTACTAATCACCTGATCAAACTCAACTTCAGCTGTCCGATCATGATCGACTGTGATCTAGACCGTTGGATCGCATAAAAACATCCTGAACCATGTGTGGACCGCGTGTTTGATCCACGTCGGTCCCATGGACTGCCCAGCACCCCACGATCCACGATGGACCACGCAAGGGTGCTGGGTCGCCCGCGCGCTGGGCCGGCCCACATGCACGCCCACGCTGGGCCCACCCGCGTGCTGAGCCGTGCACGCTTGCACGCACGCATCTCCATCACGCCCGATGGTGCCACCGCCGGCCTCCGCCAGCCCACCGTCGCCTCGTGCATCGTGCCATCCTTCTTTCGCACGTATCTTCACCGTTTGGACTCCGTTTGGACTGTTCTTGGACTCGTTGGACTTCGTTCGTCGTCCTAGACCTCACTATAGATTCAATGTGGATCGAATCTCGAAGCATATTTTCTAACAATCTTCATCTCAACTCGATATTCGACCTCCACCTGTCTTTGAGAACACGTGATCCATCTCACCCTCAAGCCCTGGGGCATGCCTGCTGTCTCATGGATGGGCAAACGTAGAAATCGAGCCAGACTGCTCGATCCCATCTTTGTCATGGACTGTCTACTCTGACCAAATATCTGCTCGAGATATTATTCTGTGGCAATAGGAATCTCACCCTACGACGTCGCTTCTCATCCTCTCGAGTCTCCCATCTAAGATCCGATCCACCTCATTCTAGACTTCTCCTGGCTCCTGAAGCTCCATCTTGCACTGGGCTCTCCATCAGGTAGTAATATCCTCTCATCCTCTTCTTCCCCTCCAGAATAATCCTATCACCATGCAACACCTTCAAGATTCTTCCACCAGCTACCGTCTTGTAGCCTTTCGAATTTAGTCTGCTCAGTGAGATAAGATTCTGCTTGAAATCAAGTATGTATCGGAACTCAATCTCCTCGCTGCACCATCATGTGTCCTCCAACTGATTGTTCCGATGTCTCTGATCGCACAGCTCGATCCATCCGGCAGATAAACAGTGCCCTCACTGCTCTCCAGAGAGTCAAACTATTCCTCTTTACAACATACATGATAGGTGTATGCAGAATCTAAAATGTACTACTGGAAAGAAGTAGATACCTCGTCAAATATCTATAGGACATCACCCTCTGAGTCGCTACTGACCGTTGCTGCAGTAGCCCTCGTCCGATCCCTGAGTTGAGAGTAAACTTTGGCTAGATACCCCAACTCATCACATCGGTAACATCTGATCTTGCTCAGATCTCTTATCTTAGACTTGAACTGCCCTCATCGCGATATTCTGTCGCTCCGTTTGCTGCCTCCTGCTCCTCCAGAAACCATCAAAGTAGAGCTGCCACCACCCTAAGCTCGAAGTTGGGTTCTCCCTCCTAAGAACTTCATTCTGGAGAATCACCGTGGTGATCTCGTCCATCTTGATAGTGTTTTCCTCACCAGAAGAGCAGTCACCAAAGACTCATATGAAAGGGGGAGCGACGCTAGCAAGACCAGCATCCTGGTCTTCTCCTCAACTTTCTCACCAATGCTGAGGAGATTGGTGAGGATCTTCTGAAAGTGGTTGAGATGCTCCTGCATACTCTGTCCCTCAGTCATCCGCAACTGGTAGAATTGACTCCAAAGGAAGAGGGTGTTGGTGAGAGACTTCGCTATGCACAACTTCTCGAGCTTCGACCACAGCATCATCGGAGAAGTCTCGTCAAGTACATGGATTACCATCTTATATGCTAGATACAAGTGGATCATACTCACCGCCTGCATTTGGAGCCGCCTTCAATCCTGCACCTCCATAGTGGTTGGCTTCTCGTCGCACAAGAGAGCATCGATCAACCCTTGCTGGATGAGCACGTCTTTCATCTTTGTCTGCCACAAAAGAATTACTTTTCCATCAAACCTATTGATCTCCATCTTGATTGTGCTTATCTTTTCCATCTTTTATCTCGTTCACCACCACTGCAATCTACGCTCTGGCACCATCTTGCTCTGATACCAA
>KE504952.1:183916-197621 GCA_000441515.1 Elaeis oleifera
ATTCTTGTTTCTAGTCTCTCTCTCTCTCTCTCTCTCTCTCTCTCTCTCTCTCTCTCTCTCTCGTGCGTGCACCTACTTGCGCATATTCGTTCAAGCCACACAATGGTAGCAGCAGATGTTGTGTAAGAAGTTTAAGTTCAAGGTCTTGTTTGGATGCACAAAGCAATTATCCTTGTGTAACCTAGCTGCATGGAGGAAGTGAATGCGCAGTCTGTATGGGAGGGGAATTTCAAGGGATCAGGAGAGATGGAAGGAGATTGTGGATTAAATCATCCTATATTTTGGTTATGGTAAATCACCTTTTCATTTGAATTCCTTATTCTAATTTTTCAGGATTGGGAGTGTCTACAACCTCCACCAATCCCTGCAAACTCACCTCCCATGTATCTTACTGTCTAATAACTTCCTCCTATGCGGGGAGTTTACAAATGGTTAGCATGTTCGAGAGAAGCCTTATATCTCTGTGGTTTTGATATTCCAAGGATAATAAATTTTAAGTGCTTGAGAAGCTGAGTGCAGGCAGATGACTGTTATCTTTGGACTGACCTAGATGTTATGAGGCTTTGCACTAGTAGTAGTAGCAAGAAAGTAAGGTTTCTCTCTCCATAGATTTGATAGGTAAAAAGTTGGATGCAGGTTACAGACTACGGTTTGTTGATAGATCTTAAGTGTTATGAGACTTTGTGTAAGCAAGATGTCTTCTTAAAATCCTAATCATGCACATAAATAGGGCCTGAGTTGTTTTTTTAATTAAAGCCTTCTTTCTTGACAAAATTATGAAAGAAATCAATTGACTGTGCTTGCACTGTTAATACTAAACTGTAATGTTGCTACAATAACAACCTTTAATGTGGTCCCCCTTCCTCCCTCTCAATCTCTACCCTTAGTTTGTCGGATATCTAAACACTTGATGAACTGTGCTGCCCTAGGATTTATGCTCTTCTTTTTTGTTATTCTGATAGCCATCCCTTTCTCCCACATCATGTGTTGCTCTTATTATATCAGCACTCATCCATAGACGCTTTGTTTCTCTACATCAAAATCATGTACAACCCATTTCCAGGAATCATTTGTTCGTGAATTAACCACCGAAGTAGTTGATTTCGATATGAACCTTTGGTTAGTGGCTTGTCTTTTGAATTCTCTCCATATCAAGCTTGACCTGTACTTCTCCTGGACCATTCTAAATTTTAAACTAGCCATGAAATGCTTGGTCAAAGTCTACTGAGCACCCTGCTACATCTATTCAGAACTCATCTACCATGTTGTAAACTTTGGTACATGGTAAGTACCAGATAGTGATTGCTGGTAAACCATAAGAAGGAGATTGTCATCCGATGTGGCAGTCTCTCCACACCATAACATCATGTGCTTTATTCTTCATGGTCTCATTGTGCATAAGTCTTCGACGTGTCCACTGAAACAAGTCGTACTTTCTGTCCTGTTCGAGAATTAGTTTGAAGCTTGTCAAAAACAGCAACTCAGCAAGAGAAGACTTCATGATTCATCTTCCTTTAGATCCTATGAGCTTTTAAGTTTACCCTACTTTCTGCCAGAACCTATGTACACCAATCAAGGATCATCTAGGATTTTCATGAAGGCATGTGTACATTTGCTTTGCAAGCACTGCAAAATTAATGTCTATGACTTGTGAATTATGTTGAATTCAGGAATGCAGTCTTGACCTTTCAAAGTCATCCAGTTATTGTACTAGTCTTTCTAAACCACCAATTTGCTGCTGTGGGTTTTCAAGCGTGACAGCTTGCTGTCCTGATATTTGGCTGTTCTTGCTTGTGTGATAGGAATTAGGAGGTTAATTTACAATTTTACATAATTGTAGGCAGAAATCCTTAGAGAAGAGGGAGGAGGAGGGGAAAGAGAGAGAGAGATTTCATATCTAACATTATTGTGAACTTCCATTGATCTTTAGGCAATCATCATCGAATTTACTCTCTCTAGTTCTCTCTATGTTTAAGTTTAAAGGAACCTCATTCCACGCATTACTGAGATGTTCTGATTCAGAAACTTCCTGCATTCCTATGTTGCAGCATGCTGATGTGTTGAAATTTGTCATCCTGTGTTACTGGTATGGCATTTAATGTGAAAATCTTCAGAAACTACTTTGATGCTAAAGATGGTGTGCTTTTGGTAAACCTAACTAGGATTTATTTCAGATATCACAACTTTTTTATCTGAAATTTCAAGATAATAATGTAATCTTCCAGCTGAATATGTCAGATCCACTACCTATTTATTATTTCTTGTTGAAAGAAACAAGAGGAGATATAACGTTTACTCATAATAAAATTTCTGCAAAAATTGTCATGCACCTTCACTTATCCCTTTTTTGTTGCAGTTATAAAAAAGGGCCAAATAAATTGATGCATGTTTCTTCACCTCAAAAGATTCTAATGCATTTGTTTAGTTTGAATTGTTGTGCACCCATTCATCTTATGTCAACCTTGATAGAGCTCATCTAAAATCTTTTGGTACCCATGTAAATGCCGAGTGGTGGTTGTCTTTGATTTATTCCCTCTGTTGTTTCATTTATCTTCTTTCCTACTTGAACAACCAATCTTCGACACCGACAAATTCAGTTCCTATCTAAATATATGGATATTTGTGCCCGTTACACGGTTTCTTTTAGGAATTATTTCAAAGTTCCAGTTATATATATAAGCCCATCAATTTAGCTGAGGTTTCCCCTCTTGTCAGAATTCGAAGATGATCCAGATCTCTATGTGCTGAAGCCTATAAAATACGTGGCCATTGAAGTATGGCAGGTAAATCAGTGTAGCATTCTTGCCTAATTATTTTCACTAAAGATTGATGTATCATTTGCCACTAATGTTTTAATTTGGCATTGATTCAAGTGATAAAAACTATAACAAATTGATTTAAAGTACAGGTCAAGGCTGGTTCAGTTTTTGACAACATTTTGATATGTGATGACCCGGAGTATGCGAAAAAGGTTGTGGAAGAAACTTGGGCGAAAATAAAGAGGTGGGCATGCACACCATTCTACCGTTGCTGTAAGTTGTCGTCAGAGTTCGCCTTTTAGTAATTGCATCAATCTTTTGCTTAAAATTTCAGGCTGAGAAAGAAGCCTTTGAGGAGGCAGAGAAAGAAAGGAAAGCTAGAGAAGAAGAGGTATGTATCAAAGAGCTGGCTAGTTCCTTCAAAATTTCAGGCTGGTTTCTTACAGATGATAAGTTCCTTCTGTCACATGGCCCCGGGGGATTGGTGTCTCTGGTGGGACTTAGTGCAGGGGTTTTATTGAGTGTGAGGTTGCCAGGCAAGCATTACTTGGTCCAAGCAACTTTTCATATGCACGAAACTGGCACCTCAAAGCATCTCCATCAACAAACCCTTGTCATTTCCAAAACATGATCCATTTTGGCTCTTTCCACAGGAAGCTCAACGGGCAAGGGAGGAAGGTGAACAGCGGAGAAGAGATAGAGGATACGATCGACGTTACCGAGACAAGGAGCGGTACAGGGATAGATATAAAAGGGTAATCTTGAATCTCTATTTCTAATCAATCAAGCTTTTGTGTGGTAGCGTTCAATTTTTAATGTTGCTTTTTTCCAGATCCACATCTCAACTCCAAAGACAATATTGAATACTAAGCTTATCTTTTGGTAGCTTAATCTTTGATAGGACATCCCATCTATGTGCCAAGATTGTTGAGTTTCTTGAACATTATCAACTTTTTGGTAGTCAGATAACAAGAAATGCAAGTCTTGGATGGCTTATTGAATTGCAGTGCATCTCTTGTGAAATTACAGACTCTGTTCCAATTTGATGCACTGGATCTTGGATCACAGCCTTGTCAGATGCCAATTTTCTAAGCGGCCTTCATCTACAAAAACTTGAATGCCACTGCAGCCTAGCGTCTAATGAGATCTGATGAACTATATAAACCTTCAGGACATGAGAGCGAAAAAGTCTGGAAGCATTGCATGAAATTCTAAACTGTGGAAATGATCAGCCTCATTTGGGTCCCATAGAAACTCCTGACTTAAGCATCATCTGATGGAGATTATAGTAATTGAAGATCAGATGTTCTGTTCGTTTCTGATTCTTTGCTTCACTTACTGTATATTCGAAAGTTTTCAACATTTAGATCCTCATTAAATTCCTATAACATCAAATCTCATAAAGAATCCTCAAGCCTATCAATCTTCTAGCTCTTACAGCTACTAATCAATGACAGTAATCCAATAAAGCGTTATATCGTATTTTTAATGTAGAATGTAGTATCTGCACTACTAGAGCTAAATGGTTTGCTAACTCGAAATGCTATTGTGCAGCGTTATCACCGCGACCACGATTATCTGGATGATGATTATCATGTAAGTTTTGAATGACTATTCATCAGTTGTTTTCATCTTGTTTTAGTTGCATCAGTGATTTACTTGGAATACTAATCTCTATCCTAACACAATAACAGGATGAACTGTGAAAGCCCTGTGCAGTACCATCAGGGAGACCATGGAAAGGAACATCGACGTATCTTGTTGAGTTACTGTGTTGGGGTCTTACCATTCCTTAGCATGATGTTGCGGTGTCTTTGAATGAAATTGAGAAAGTTTTATTAGTGTGACAATTTATGAAGAACTCCAGAATCTATCCTGTTGGTTACCATCCATTTGAAACAACTGGTGTAACTTGGACATCGGGCTGTGCCTGTGTTGTATCAGTCTCTGTACTTCACCCAACTATGAAATGATCAAGGACCGTCCAATGCTAGTTCGTCTTGTTTATATTGTCTGCATAGTTGAAAAAGGTTCATGTTTCTCTGGATCTTTGGAGAATCCAATCATCTACTTTGAAAATAATCCGGATGATGGATGTAAAGTTTATGCTCAGATCTTTATTTTGGATAGTCTTACGGTTATGCACGTCATGGAAGGGAATCGGCATTAATGAAAGAAATTAGTTAAAAATTTTAATCAACCTTCAATTAATGACTTAATCTATATTGCAACTATTGCTACAAGTCTCCGGTTGTTGATGACGTGGTTGGAGTTGGATGCCGTCTGGGAACTGAAATATCAGAGGGAACTTATAGGGGAAGTCCACATTCATAGGGGAGTTTTTGATGGGGATTCTTCGATGTTTCAGTTAGTTGGAGCTTAAGAACAGGAGAAGAAAGAAGGAGAATGGTGGTAGTGAGAGTGGGAGAGGGGAGAGATCATTTTTCCTCTAAAAATCGGTCTTACCTCAGGGTCTCTTTGGTATCTTTTTATATTGAAATGGAGTTATAGATCGTTAGCCGAAATTGGTAGGCCGTTAGGCCTAATCCTGTAGACCATTAGATCACATTTTGATAGTTTGTTAAGATAGAATCCTCCTACTAACTTTTGAATTAAAGTTGTTAGTTGTAGATGTCAGCTATAGATCGTGTACATGTCCTGAAAATTGCTGGAAGATTTCAAAAGTCATCCCAATGGCTGAGCAATCTAGCAGCTTGAGGAACTTTGCTTTTAGGAGCTCGACTTTAAAAGCTTGGTCTTTGAGAGGTTGTCCTTTTGATGATGTTGACTTTTTGAGGTCGGATTTAGGAAAGTCGGCTTTGAAAGCTTGGCCTCTAAGAGCTCGATTTCTGAAGGTTAACTTTTGACAGCTCGATCTTCTGTTGTCCTTGGTCTTCTGATGAGCTTGCCCTTAGACTCACCTTGACCTCGGACTTGAGTTATCACCTCAGCCTCAATCTCAACCTTGGATGCTCATAGACTTATGGACTTGCAAAAAGAACAAAATAGAATGATTGATGAGGGCTTGAGAGCCTCTCACCATAAGAGTTTTGAGTTATAGGAGTTTCTCCCTTTGAAAGTTCCTTCCTCTTTTTGGATCCTTTGTCTCTGTTTATAGAGGTGTGGAGTAAGGATCCATTATAGTTGAAAATGGAAATCAAAGGATAAGACATAATTCTTTCTTTAGGAGTCATCATTTTTTTTATCTGGACTTAAATCTGTCATAATAATTTTTGTTCTGAATTTCTTTTAATTTTAAAGTTGCAATTGCACGAAATTTAATTTTTATAAAATTACTTACTACATGTCTATTAATGATCGAAGGCTGATTTATATGTCATATTAGCAACCTCCAAGAGTCTTACTTGACAATGGTCATGGACAGTTGGGAAAACGGAATAGAACAAAAAAACATTAAAAAGTTGGCTTATTTGCTGTGTTTGAATGCCAAAATAAACTTTTGTTGCGTCATCAGGCATTATTATCTTTTCTTAGATGTTGTATCATTTTTATTGCCACTCAGATGGTATATTTTCCTGGACTTGGTGAAAATGTTTGTTGAATTTTAAGAAAAAAGACCTCCCTCGGTCTTGTTAGCCTAGACAAACAGATTTAGCTTACGTAGATGGTCCATATTATGCATTGAACCCAATCCAAACAAGTTCCCATTTCAAAAATCAATTTGATCAGGTAGTCCAAATACATGCTATTAGGATACATTTTTGACTAATATTAACTCACGTATTACTTAGTGCTGCAAATTTATCAAGCTTGTCATATGCTTGATGTTAAGAAGCATACTTGTTGGAACAGGTTTGGGGTTCTGGTAGTCTGAAACAGTTTCAATGCGAGCGCTTTCATGTCGCTTTGTATTCTTGTCGAACAAATGACCTCCATGACTTGACTTGACACATGACCTAATCATACCTAACCTCGAAAGCGTTGTAATCAATGGATTGATATATTGTTCAACTTGAAACTACTTTGAAGTCTTCGTCAGATGCTCAACAGTTTGTTGTATTAGATACACTTATGCATTCTTTATTGGATACCCCTCTACTAGATTCATCATCTGGAGATAGAGACAAAAAAGGTATATTGGCAATCAAAATCATATTACATTTACCAACCTGCATGCTTTTGACGACGTAACAAACTCCTTGTTCAACACTCCATCAACATACTTGCTTCTTTTGTTTTTGTGGTAGTATAAACTGACTATTTTTTCAAACATACACAAATCGAAGCTATTCTAAGCCTGTCAATAACATATGGTGGCAATCAATTGTTGATAAGAGTGCCACATTTGCCACATTTGCACTCACCACCCAAATGGCCTCATGTACCGTTCCCCTTTTTTTTTTTTTTTTGTTGGCCCACAGTCCTCACATTTTAATGTGTGGGTTTAGTCCAAATCAATCTCGCGTTCAGTATTGTCCAGTCCTCTGACGAGGGGACATCTTCTCTATCTTAACATGTTGAACATTAAATACTGCAATGTTGTCCAATCGAATCTCCATTTTATGACTGCAAACGTGTTCATGCGTTGCTTCAAATTTTTCCTCAGTAGTGCTTGAAATTTTTATTTCTTGTTTTACGTATTTTGTATTAGTACATGGTTGTAAGGCAAATTCCAGTTCACAGAAATATGCGTGTATTGAATTAATAAAAAAATTAACAACGAACCATAATGCATCGCACCTACCGCTTTATCTTGTACAGAGGGAGCATCTGAACCGAATCTCGATCTCGTTGCTTCTTCCCAAAACACCCACGCTCTCCCGAGGCCGGACGCGGTCGTTTCCGCTTAACGGTACGCTCTCTGGGTGCAAGAGAACAGGGGCAAAATAGTCCAAATGCAATTTCCACTTTAATAAACGAAGGATTTCGGGCCGGCCATTCCCGGAGTGGAGCTGCCTGCCCTTCTTTCTCTCCGTCGCTCGGAGCCATCATCATGCTCTCCAAGGCCTCCTCCCTCATGGTCTCTCTTCCCTGCTCCAGGGTTCGATCTATCTCTCTTCCTCCCCGTCAGAGCCATTCTCATCCTTTCCTTTTTTCTGTTTTTACGCTCTTGCGTTTAGGTTTTTGAGTGATCTCTGATTCTTTTTGTCGGATCCGTTTAAAATAATATGTTGGATCTTTTTTATATATATTATAAAAATATTCTCTTGCAGCGTAGCTTCTCATTCTCTTGTAATATTTTATTAATTTTGTAATTGTACTGGAGAAAGGTATGATGCCCACGTCTGTAATTCTCGTGGCATTCTAAATGTCGGTTATATGATTCATTTTGAATCGGTGGATCTGGACATTGCTTTTGGGAAGAGAATCGTATTCGATGTTTGGTTGTGAAATTTTGGGATTTGTTGTGAAATGATGAACGGGTGCGGGTTGGGTAATGTAGAGATGCTTTGGTTGTAATTATCATGGTTTCTTGTTTGGGATCCGTTGATGATTATGCCCATGATAATAGAAACTATGATGCGTTTGAAAGTTTGTGGCATCAGAGCTTGTTGAGAGGTCCTGCAACGAGCGGGCTGATGGTTTTGCGATAGGTAGGTGCTGTGAACTATTTCCCTCCTACTTTTAGCCACAAAATGGGAATCTAAGATGCGTGTCTAGTTGATAAAAGATCGATTAGATTCTTGTAATGTTAGAAATGTGTTTATTGTTTGAAATATACGTTAGGGAAACGTCATAGTTAGCATTTTGGAAGCCTAATTTGTGAATTTGATGACTGGATTAGGTGATGCTTGGCTTTGTATAATAAGGACTATGTTTTAGCACCTTCTTTGAGCAATAGTGAACATGGTTAAGAAGATCAAGGAAGAGGGAGGAAGAAAAACAAGGGATGATTTGATTCTTGTGTTAATCCATCACTAGGTATTGGCTGTTGTAGGCAGAACCAAATCAAGATGAAAGAAAGTAAGCAAAAATGAAATAAGATAAATTGAAACACATATGGAACAAAGACCACCAAAGCAATCAATCTCTTCTGCCACCAGCTAGCAGTACTTGAATGTAAAATTTGTGATGCAGGATCTTAAGGGGTTAGATTTGTATATTTGCAATGGTAAGCGGCCACATGATATGAGGTATGGGAACTTTTTGCAGAGGATTCAGTTTGTTGCTTTCTTGCAGCAAGAAAGAGAATAGATCTCGACAGATCCAAGGGTTGCAAGGAAAGAAGATGCATAGCTTTTCTAGAGTTTCAAGGGTTTGAGCAGAGGAGTCAGAACTAGAATTTTGCTGGAAAAAATTTTTCTTCCTTCAGTCTGTTCTTTGTTATCTTGAAAATATTTTTACTTTTTATTTTTCTGTTTGTGTATTACATAATTTTTGTTTTAGTTTACTTAGAAATATAAGATTTTTTAGTGGATTCTATGCTTGTAGGAGATTGTGGTAGGAGTTTATTATGGGAAATGGCTGATGTTAGAAGCACCAGCAGTTATAGTAAACATCCCATTTCTTCTGTTATCTCCATATCTAAAGACTAAGTATAATAATATGGATTCGAATAACACACATTTTAACTCTTTTCTGCATGAGAGGGATCCAGATGTGCTAAAGCCTCTGCTTGTTGAATTATATTATTGCTTTGTTTTCTTTCTAGTCCCTACCTTCTACTTTTGAGTAGTTTGGGAGATAGGATGGCCATTTTCTTTCTTTTTTCAACTGAGTGGCTACAAGAGAGATTGGTTCACCTGCTCTTTTGTTACTTTGCACCTTGGAGGAGTATTAGCAAGTTTACCGTATCTTTGGAGAACATTGTTGGAACCCTATACAACAGAAGAGACAAATACTTCTCTTAGAACAAAGACTCAAGTATTTGAGCAAACTTTGGGTGGAGAGGATCCTGCAATGCCTAGGCACTGCTTAGGCACCTAGGTGAACCACCTACGGTCTCTATCCATCGTTTCATGATTCTAACAAGGTTTGTCGTATGGGTGTGTACCATGTTGTACTATATGTATCATACCATATCAATATTGAAATGAGACTCGATATGCCGAATTGACTTGCATATCGAGCGTACTGACACTGTGCAGCATGGTACCAGAATGGTGTCCGGTACCGAGACAACGAACTTTGATTTCTAATATGGAGGTGTTGATGGAAGCATATTTAGATTATTAACCTTAAAAATTGTATCACCTGAAATGATGTAACACATATCTATAGAATAAAATTGAAGTATAGAAAAATTGTAAGGTATGCTTTCTATTTTACAATCATACAGCATGGTCATGACATTAAAGTAACAATAATAATATATCAGTTTGCCTAAATAATTTGTAGCCTTATCCCTTGCAACATGCCAGTTCAGTATATCTGAAAAGAATCTTGTTTTAGCTGTTTATTGGTAGTGATATAGTTTAAGTTGTCATAGTCCATAAATCTACAATTATTTTCCCCTTGTTTACACTAATTCAGTTTCTCCATGATGGCTAAATCTGTATATTTTCTAGTCTAGTGTATTTATTCTGTATTATTATTCCATCTTTCTGTAATCTTTTTCGATGTAATCTATACTTGAAGAATTTGTTTTCGCTTTAGATGTTGGCTTTGATTGCTTGTTCTGCTCTTATAATAACAATACCTTTTGCAGGTGAGAGGACGGCCTTGTATGTGGCCGAACATGAGAAAACACTG
Source organism: Elaeis oleifera (assembly GCA_000441515.1). NCBI lineage: Eukaryota > Viridiplantae > Streptophyta > Magnoliopsida > Arecales > Arecaceae > Elaeis > Elaeis oleifera. The sequence continues at coordinate 194,329 of KE504952.1, forward strand.
GTTTGGAAAACAGTTATTATATAGTTTTGGGACCCTATTTTGGAGGCCTATCAAAACTTTGCGTGGAGGGTATCATGCATATGGTGTTGCTGGGCTTTTGTGTAATATTACCAATATGGCATCTTCTTTGCAAATTGAATTGGTAAGGAGTCTCTTATAATTCAGACCTTTTCTATTTGATGCCTTATTGACATGTTCATTGCAAACCTATTGATTGTTGTTGTTTGAACTCAAACGGACTCCATGCTGCAACCAAAGAAATTGTTGTCCATGGGAAATTGTGAGAAACCTATCCTTAGTCTTTTTGGCTTCTTATGAAGTCTAGAAGTCTTAACATGTGTGTGCCACCATTTTGGTTCCTCTGACGAGGGCTTACCGAAATCTTGTCTGTCATATCTGTACATTTCCTTGAGAGATCCACTGATATGCTTTTGGACCATTTAACTTATACACTAATGTGCAACCATCTGTATAACCTTTGCATGTATGTATTGTTTCTGGATTACTATTTCAGAGAAATGGCTTTCAAGTGTTGAGATACATTAAAATATGATGCGGCTTTGAGCATGTGAAATTGCAACAAGGTTTCATTGGATGGACATTATGCTTAACATTTGAAGCTTTTAACATGGATACTGTTGTCATGAATTGACAACCCACACCTGAGCTGCTTCATGTGAATCTTCTATTAACTTTCCTTGTAAGCCTGAAGAGATCAGTGAAGTTGCAGTTTCAAGTTCTAATGCCAGACATGTGTAGGTCCAAGTTCGGATTCGGAAGTATCTGGACAAGACCCCACCTGAATGCACCCCTGTATCTGTCTAAAAGTCCTTGAGTACTGTAACAATGCAACAACTTCAGGCATTGTTTCAACTTTCTTTTGCTGTTGTGACAAGGATATGATTTTCATAGATTTGTCTATTTAAAGTAGAACAAATTGAATGGAGGACCGGATTGAAATCCAAGCACAGCACTCACCATAATCTATCCTGTCCAGCATGAAAGAAAAGCAATGTGTATACAATTGTCTGAATGATCTCATTTTAAAACTTGTAAAGAGGCCCATTGCATCTGAAACTAAAATTACTAGGGTAGATATTCAAGTTATGCCAACGTCTTTGACTAATACGCATTTTGAGATATCTTATTGATTTCTTCTTCTATTGGTTGACCATGACTTCTATAACTTAGGTGATATATCATATGCAATCTGCGGCCACCTGGAGTTCAAGAAGCCAGATAAATTGATTAACCAATATTTATTTAACTATTCATGTATATATTTAGGGTTACCGTGTTCATGATCAAAACTTGAATCATCATTTTTGGGTTGGATATTCTGTAAGCAGGCTCCTGATTTTTATTGTTCCCTTCCTCTTCTATTACTTTTGTTTTTAAAGTTAAATTAAGTTTTCATGCCTTAAGCAAAAACCCCCTTAATGGGCCATGTTATTATGACCTAGAGGTCCTTGTTCATCATGATAAAGCCCTTATAGCACTCATCAAGTTCTGGCGCCGTAGGTTTACCCTAATTTTAGCTGATAATTTGTCATGATTTTCTCTAGTCAATTTCTATGGCTTTCCAGCCTAATGATATGCAAGATGGTGCTTAATAGTCAACCTGCTTCAATTAAAAAAAATCTGACCTGGTTTCAGAGATCTTGTCAAAATTGAAGGTGTCATGTTAGGTGGCTGGTGTACCTAGTTCTTTTGTAAATTTTCAATCTTCTAATATGGGCTTCTAACAATTGCTGAAAATCTGATCTTACAAAGTGATCCACCTTCATCATGCAAATTTTCAGTTGTATTGCTTTCCATTTATAGTTGATTGAAATATTTTCATGCTCATCTCTTAAAATATCTAGACATGGAAACCACTGTTAGTTCATGTTCTCATAATGTTAATTTGTTGTATATTTTTGCTAGGTTCCATGCCTCCAGGATAATTATGCATATCTTTTGCATGACACGGATACAGGTACAGTTGGAGTCGTTGACCCTTCTGAAGCTGTTCCTGTTATAAATGCACTAGAAAGAAAAAACCAGAACTTGACATATATACTGAACACTCATCATCATTACGATCATACTGGTGGAAACATGGAATTGAAAGCAAGGTATGGTGCAAAGGTATGGCAGTTACTCTATTTGATTTTTGAAAAGTAGGCTAAGTAATGATAAATTTACCTTCTTATTCTTTTAAAACGCTGCCCTTTCCACTTCTTTGAAAGAGAATGATGCATGTCACATTTTGATAATTAGTTTACACACTAAGCCACTTTCATTCCATGTGTTTAGTGATTTTTGAAGTTTTTAGGTTTGTGTGAATTGACCTTAATTATTATTGATTCATGTAGACCGGTGGTTAATTGTGTACTGTTATGGGCTGAGTTGCTAGTATGTACCAGAAATTAGCCTCTCATCAAAATCTTTATGACACTCAAGGTGCATAATTGATACTATAGCCTATAGGCACAAATGGATGCAATCATGTAATTAAAAGCATTATAAAAGGTTGCTTTGTTGAGGGTCATCAAGTCATCATCAATCTGTGGGACATCCAAAATGAGCCTTCATGGTCCTCATGTGCATATGTCCAGCTAGAAAAGGGGTGAAGCTGGAACTGGAAGTGTCCAAGTTCTAGGGTAGATTAGTCCTTTTTCATTGTGGGCTAGAAGCTAGACAAAGGAAGAAGGTCCACCACCGTCATTGGTCATCTACTTATTCAGGAAATAGAATAAAACCTTAAAAGGAATTTGTCATGGTGACATATTCTGGCCCTTTTTGAGACTCATCTATGCTCCCAACAGGGGCCACTTCAATCTTGATCCTCGCGAGCACTAAAACCCACTTAGTTTGTTCTCGCCCTTCATGGCTATTGAAGGAATTTTAAAGAATTTGACTACATGGGAAACTGGAAGGGATGAATATCATAGAATTCATTTCAAGAAAAAGTTAGGTTCAGTTATTTTGCTAAGCATAGCCTTATTATCATTTATATTCCTGCCTAGCCCTACTGTATCATGAGTACATCTTCATGGGTGCTGGTTCTAACTAACCTTCTTTAAAAAAAGTGATGTTGGGCCTCTATACATAAAGTTCTGTCACGTTTCATGTTATCCTTCATTTCTAATCTTTATATAAAAATTCTTATTCTATTTTGGCCAAATCTGTCATTCTTGTCCTTGCGCTATGGTATTATGCTATTATTTCTTCTCTCAGTATAACTAAAATAATTTGCTATTTGATGTTATTTCTTTTAAACACTTAAAGATGAATATGTGCCTTTTTTT
>KE504952.1:197890-209744 GCA_000441515.1 Elaeis oleifera
ATGTTATTTCTTTTAAACACTTAAAGATGAATATGTGCCTTTTTTCTTTTGTTTTTTCTTTTTTTTTGGGGGGTGGGGGGGTGGGTTTGCTTTATACTAACATTGAATAAGCCCACCATAGTTTAGTGCGCTAATGACCTTGCATACTTTTGGGATGAAGAACACCAAAAAGTATACATTGTTACATCTCAACTAAGTAGATAATGTAGTTTAGGATAAATCTGCATGGAGAGGAGTTGTTTTAGGGAGGGGGTGTGGCGGGATTGGTATGCAAGTTCTCTGTAAAACATGATACTCATGGCCTTCATAAGACTACTATCATCACCATCATCATCATCATCATCATCATCTATAATCCATTTCATCCACTGGATGTTTCTGGAGAACAATTCTGTTTTACCACATTGTCACACTCCCATGTACAAATAGAATCTTGGGTGATGTAGGATAGCACAGGAATATACTGGCATATTACTTTCCTGTTCTGGAAAGTATGATGCATGCTAAATATAAATAAATATATAAATGGTTTTAGCGAAGTTTTAACCTTTCATACAATCTCATTCCTTGATTTCATCTTTCTGAGTATAGGTGATTGGTTCCAGCAAGGACAGGGAAAGAATTCCTGGAATTGACATAGCCCTTCATGATGGGGAAACATGGAGGTTTGCTGGTCATCAGGTGCTTGTGATGGAAACTCCCGGTCATACAAAAGGTCAAATTTTTAAATTCACCTGAAGCTAATATATTTATTTATTTATTTTTCCATACTTCATGTGGTATGCGGCATACCTCATTAGGTTATGCATATAACCCTTTTTCTGCTTGTGGTTGTCCATAAAAAAAATCATCTATTTGATGCTTTCATTTTGCATGTGCTCGAGGTGCTGGGGTTTCTTGTTCATGATTAAATTTCCTTGTTGATATGACATGGTTATCATGTAAAGTTCAGAATTGGATTGTAATTATTAATAGTTCATTTTACTTGTCTATGACCCTGGTCACAATGTTTCAGTAATGCTTATCTTTCTATTAATTTTCGTCTTATCCTGACTTGATTACTGTGCACACCCTTGTTAGAATTTTTACAACTTTTTTTAATAACTTGCATTTTCTTTCTGTGCAGATATTAAGTAAACTATTCTGGAAATTTCTTGATTTATTTTTTTTAACTGGTTACCAAAGAAAAGTATAGAACAAGAAATACTGTATGCAGATTAAAGCTGTTATATCTAGGCATGTGATATTACTTTTTACAATGAATATGCCGAATCTTCTTCCAGTCTAAATCTTACTTCCTGGAATCTTTAACAGGGCATATAAGCTACTACTTTCCAGGATGTGGAGCAATATTTACAGGGGACACATTGTTTAGCTTATCTTGTGGCAAACTTTTTGAAGGAAACCCAGAGCAGGTTCTTTCCTGAACTAACATTTTTTTTTCTTGTTTGCAATCATGGATCTTATCCTAATAATAACCAACGTATTAAAAGGTAAAGTTGGTTGTCTTTGTTACAAGTTGGTTCTTTTAATAAGTGGGACAGTAACAGCATGACTTGGTTTGAGTAAACAGACCTCTTTTTTGTGCCCTGAAGTATAATAGACAGAATAAATATGATGCATGCTTATCTTCGGATGTTAGAATCATATGGTCATTTCAAGAAATGAAGTTCATTAGTGTTGTTAACATTAGTTCATGACTAGATCTACCTTCCACAAACACATTCCCCATATGCCTAACCTGCATATAGAAAATATGTTGGAAGACATTGATGCATGTGCAACATATAGTATATATGTGTTTTGTACAAGTATGGATGTGGATGTGCACAGCTGCTTGCACAGCTTTTATTTGTTGTTGGCGGCTCTGTTTCACGTATGCACAAGATTAGAATATAAAAAGCTTTCTGTACTTCATCTCGTTCTATCCATGATATATTTCAGGCATGATTACCAGTTTTTCACATCTGCTTGTGGAAAAATTCAATGCGTCCGTTTCTGACAACTCGCAAACTCATTTGCTGGTTCTGAAAAATTAGTTGCAAGAGCTCTAATTATCTCAGTATACAATGAAATTATCTTCATTTTGCATGAGGAGCTGTTATATAATGACAATCAATAGCCATCATCAGATTTTTCTGAAATTATATGTAATGAAATTATCTCCAGTTGCATGATGCATCTGCTATCTGTACCTTACGTGACATTTCAGCAGAGTTTTGTGTAATAAGAATCCACAATCCTGCTGCAGATGTTTCTTCACTTCAAAAGATTATGTCTTTGCCAGATGAGACAAACATATATTGCGGCCACGAATATACACTGGTATGCAATTCTGTAGGTCTGTAAGTGACCATATTATGATCTGCTTATCAGAATTTATCTTGCTTTTACTTACGACAGAACACATGTTTTCCTTAAATTAAACAGAGTAATTCAAAGTTTGCGTTGTCCATAGAGCCCAATAATGAAGCACTAAAAGAATATGCAGAACATGTAGCTCAGCTCCGCAGTAAGAAGCTCCCAACGGTAACTACCAGTCCCCCTGAATTCATCAACTCGCGTGATGACTAAAGATACATAGATTTGCATTTTCTCTGTTCCCTCCACATGATGATCTTATAATCTTATTGACAAAAATGCATTCAATAGCATTAAGTACAATTTCAGAGTGAAAACTAGCAATATGTTTGACATAATAAGATTTTGACAGAGAATTTTGTGCTTATGTCTTAGATTCCAACCACACTAAAGAAGGAAAACTTTGTAATCCATTTCTGCGCACCTCCAGTTCAGAAATCCGGCAAAACTTGAAAATCCCAGCTGCTGCAAGTGATGCACAAGCCTTGGGTGTCATCCGCCGTGCAAAGGATCACTTTTAATGCACTGCTTTTGCTTGTACTCACACAGGTTTGTATCATTTCATGAGAAAGAATATATATTGGCATTGCCCTTTGCGATGTGTCTACTCAATTCCTTTGGTGTGGATGGTTTACATTGTCAGCCAGTGTGTGACATTCAATCTCGTCCAAAGTTACGTTCTTTTGCACAGGAAATAAATCATATGCCTGCTCACTGTCAACATGCTATTCAACAATAAGGTAGTCTCAGGATTTATGTATGCCGTCATTCTTATTATATATATATCATCACCTTTTCAAGACCCACCTGTGCAAACTAGGCTTTTTTTTTACCTTTAATCTAGGATTGTTGGTGGAAAGGATGACAAGAATTGTTATATATGTTCAGATCATATCAGTGCGATCGCCATAGCATTTCTTCCTACCAGTTTTTCTGGCCAAGGAAGATTTTGGGAGATCAGAAAAACAAAAGAAGCTATGGATAAAACATTCTAAATTTGCATTAGGGAATTTTGCAGTAAAACTGACTTTATTCTCATATTTGCAGAAAAGATTCACATTTATTCTTTGCAAAAACAGCCTGCATTTATTGCATCTATTTTGCAATTAATACATACATTTATTTCGTTGAATGTACACATATTGGTAACGGATGTAAACGTGACAGAAGTTGATGCACAAGTAATGCTGTTGTAAGAGCGTATAATTGTTGTCTAAAATTCAAGATGGACCATTTCTCTAAAACAAATGCTGGCTTATATGCAAATTTGATAATGAAGTTGATATTCCTGCAAAATCTCATGACATCAATAACAAAGAATAGGTGGCAATCATAGAAAACCTTTCGTTCCATAACTAAGAAGCTGCATGTTTGTTGATCATTTGATAATTCTAACAAGAAAGCCTCAAGTCGTCTTTCTCTTGCCTGATTGACATCTAATACTATATGAATCTTTATCTTTTAGATGAAGGGATACCAGAGGGTTACTCTGCCCACCTTTTGTAGTTCCTCCTATATGTAATCAATACTCGTTAAGTTCTTGGGTTGAAAGAGAAACAAAAGTAGTTCCTTTCAATAAGTTTATGTCAGCTACATAAATTATCAAAATTATTTTTGTTCATAGTGAGAGCCATAACTTTCTTTACTTTATATGCTTGTACTTGCCCAACGCGTCTATGTAGCTAAGTATATCCAAAGCGTCTTTGTTTATGCATTTATATTTCTAAGACATTTTAGATCATGATAAATGATTCAGTATCATCTAAATTAATTATAGGGCACTAGTTTTTATCATGTGTGGCATTTGTGGTTTGTTCAAAAGAAATGGAGCATGTGGCCTTGGGTTGCAATCTCATTAGTCAAAATTTTCTTTGTATATTTTAATAAAAGACTCCTTTAAGCTCTTCTGTTTTCCTCTTTTTGATGTATTTTAAGTTCATTTTAAAGCTGATATGAAGTTTATTTATTTAAAAAGCGGCAAATTAATGGCAGTGTTTCATCAAAAAAAAAGAAAAGGGCAGTGAAGGTGCACAATTTAGTCACAGGGACTCCATCCCCTGGGGTTTGCACTATAATAATAAAAATGATAGTGTGGATTAATTAGGTGGTTATGCTTAGTTATACTTGCTGATAAACGGTGGGAAAATATTGTTATCATGGTTATAGTGGAAAATGGTTGTTTATGAACAAAAGGATGATTCCGAAAAAAGGAAAGGAAAAAACGAACAAAAAGCACCTTATTGTTCCAATTAATTCTAGCAGAAGCTATTCAAGGTTCAAAATTGAGATGCCACCTAGACTGGGATCTGCAATATGATTCAATATTCAATTGGCACACATGTTGAGCACATCACTCTAAGCAAATTCATGGACTTCATTCTGCATGACATACTGAAAGGCAAAATGAAATCGTAACGGTGAATTAGGGCTTGCTCCAATGGTAACAAGTATTTTTGGATGGTGCATTTCCAAATATCCTGGCACAATTAATTATAATATTGGATTGATCTCCCTCTCTTTAAAAAAGAAAACTATGGTATTGTAAAGTCAATCCTACTCCAAACACAGTCGCCAATCTTTCTTCGTTTTGTGTAATTTGCCTACCATGGAGACTCCCTTCAGCTTGATTAAGATTGCCATGTAACTCCATGATACAGAGGCTCGTGACAAACAGTTCGTATTGGGCCAAACATGTGGGCATTGTGGAACCGTTATGGCAATGGCATATTAATTATCTACACCTTAGATGGAAGAAATAATTGAAAATAACACTGAAAAATGAAGACAAAACAAAAGGTTCCTTGGATGACATTATTTTATTTTATTTTATTTTATTATTATTATTATTTATTTTTTTTGCACCAAATCCTTCAGGAGTTCAGGTGAAGGCAACAGCCACCGACCGAACTGTGAATGGTGGGCGTTATGGCTTCTTTAGGTTCGCGGCGTTTCTCCGCTATGGGATGGTGGCTTGGAGTCGTTCTTTTGGGCCATCTGATAAAATTGCTTCGCCTAACAATAGATCCTAGTTCCGCTAACGAGTGTAGCTTATACGTTGTTCTTATGTACTCCAGGCTTCCTCTTTCGGGGAAAATTGAGGGCTGAAAACATAATATTAGAGTGGTGAAATTATCTCATGCTTTACCATTATGTTTCCACTCGTTCAATCTGAGTTAAAACTAATCTAGCAAAGGCTACAAAGTTGGTAACAAGAGAATTATGATGTTTATACTTGATGCTTTAAGAAGAGCGGGGAAAACTCTTTCCAATATGTAATATCTGAAACAAAAGGAAGAAAAAGATTTGTAAAAGAAAAAAAGAAAAAAAAATAACTACTCATCTTGCATCTGATCGTCGGTAGGGAAGCATGTGAGGCACAAAATGATGAACTTTGGCCTTCAGAAGCTCAGATCCAAGACCGACACAGCAATTTTCAACCCATTTCGGCTAGGGTTTCAAAAGGCGGCTATGATTTTAGAGGGGAAGGTAAAGGGAACAGAAGAGCTTGGCAGCATCCAAGGGGTTCTACTTATATTGTTGGGTAATGGATGGAGGATCAGGTCAACAAATCTATTAGCCAACCCGATAAGCCACAAAACATCCAAATTTCAATCAATTTGCATTTCATTTCAAAAATATTTCATTTTATTTATCCATGTTTGCATTTCATTTCAGAAGTATTTCATTTTTACTGTTACTGTAACTGCATATAAATACATTGTAACTGAGAGATTTGAATCAGAGAATGAAATGATCAAATTTTCCTCCTAATTCTCTCTCCTCTTTCTTCTCAGATTTGAGATACCTCTCTCGGATCAAACCCCCCTCTTTGAAAATTTCTCCCACATCTCTTAATCCTCTCCTCTAGATCTACTCAAAATACCTTTAGAATTCTTCCTCATTCCAAATTGTAGATTCAAATTACTTACCCGCAGTTTTAGATCGGCATCAACCAGGAAAAATAGTCAAAAATTCTTACCAGAAGATCTGAGATGTTACAAATTTGGTATCAGAGCTCAGATTAGAGCCTTAGACTTAGGGCATAGAGACCTGTAACAATCAAATTACTTCTACTGGATTCTGCAGATGGTCATCAGTGAGACAGTAATAGCTCAGATTAACTGAAGATTGGCAGCAGAACTATCAATCCAACCAAGTAAGATACTGAAACATCAGGTAATTTCAAACTATTTTGAATCTACTTCCAATAGAGACAGAGGTAAATGAAAAAAAAAATGTATTAGGGTCTCTTAATAGTGATTACTGTTCCAACAAGTTAGGAACAACAATCTAGCCTTATGAAATCATCATCGGCCATCTTGACAGAATTTTCTGTAGCTTGGAGTTGTAAAAATTTTCCCACCAAACAGTTTCAAATCAGTGCAAAATAGTGATCAAAAGCAGAAATCAATTCAAACATTATAAACCACTGAATTGGTGTGAAGTTAAAGAAGAAATGGCAGAAGGGACTAGACTGAAGAAAATTAGCGAAAACATACGAATATTAGAAGAAAAAATACAAACATTCTCTACTGAATGCCATAATCATATTGAAAATCGGTTACAACAAGTATCTGATGAATATAATACTAAATTAGGAGTATTTGCAAGACAGTTGGATGAAATACAGATAGAGAAAAGATAGAGGCATGAAGCTTTACAAATAGAAGCTGCAAGGAGGCATAAAATTATGATGCAGGAACAAAATTGCAGGCATGAGCAGTTGCTGAAGTTAATTTCACCGCAGCCATCAGTTTTTCAGCCCACTCCTTCATTCACTACAACAACACCCCATTAGCCATAAGGAATGAAAGAACACACATTTTAGAGTAACTTGGCGCTAGTTCTTCAGCCATAGCAGCTGAAGATAGGGGTAAGGGGATACTACCCACAGCGTACCTTCAATTGGATAGGTTGGATGATATCTAGAATAGAACCCCATTTCACTTACCTTATCCGAAGTTGGAGTTTCCCACTTTCAGCGGAGAAGAACCCAGGGAATGGAGCAGTAAAAGTGAGCAATATTTCAAAATATATCAAATCCCTGTTGTCCAATGGGTAGAGATAGCCACAATGCATTTCATGAGAAAGGCACACAGATGGAAAAAGGATACTTAATAGATAAACAATTGAATTGGGAAGAATTAGTAGAAGCAGTGAACAGAAGTTTTGACAATGACAGTATGAAGCAGTTGATTAGAGAATTTAACAAACTGGTACAAACAAGTACTGTGGAGAAGTATCAAGAAAAGTTTGAAGATATGAGAGCTAGGATGTTGCATTATAATCCAGCATTAACTGAAAGATACTTTATAGAAATTATATCAGTAGATTAAAGAAAGAACTAGTACCATATATTGATTTATCTCATCCTATAACCCTGGAGGAAGTATATGAGCAAGCTAAATTACATGAACAAGCTTTGTTAATGATGTGGAAAAGAAGTAAGATGAATTATAGAACATCTACAACAAAGCCCACAGATTATTTCAATCTTAAATTAGCAATACAAAAGGAAGGCATAAAGTCCCAAACTATCAGAAATTCAAAATTACCTTAGAAGTAAGCAGCAATGGGAATAGAGAAGATCTGTTAGTCTGTGTTTTAAATGTGGAAAAAAATACCACCTAGGTCATCAGTGTTCACAAAGAATGAACCAATCTGTCAGTGCCACAATAGAAGCTTATGAGGTATTTGATAAACAATTATTGCAAGAAGAAGAAGAAGAAGAGGAGGAGACTATGGCAGAAGAAGAAGAAAAAAGGAAGTAGAAACTGCTGTATATGCTGAAAGTATTAAGATCCAAAGAGAGGCTAGTAACAAAACACTAGTTATCTTAATTGATACTGAAAGTATTCACAGCTTTATTGATTACCAGGTGGCCAAGGAATAAAAGCTATACTCACTGCAGCAAACCTACTAATAGTAACAGTGGCAAATGGACACAAAATTTTGAGTAAGCTTAAATGTGTTAACTTTAAATGGACTATGCAGGGAGAACAATATCAGGCTGACTTAAGGGTGATTAAATTGGATGGATCCAGTATAATCTTGAGAATTGATTAGCTGAGAATCTATGGTAAGATAACCTTTGACTATTTGGATAATGCTATCACCTTCATTAAAGAAGAAAACAAATGACATTAAAAGGCATTACAGAAGGATCTAAAGTAAAGTTTACTAACGCTAAATTTCAAATGATCACTGCTACACAGTGGTATAGATCCGGACTTAAGAGAGACTATTGTGCTGTAGGACATCTAATGAGTTTTGATGGGGACAAAACAGAAGCAGAGATATCCATTTCAGAGAAGAAGGTGTTGGAACAGTATGTTGATGTATTCCAAGAACCTAAAGGATTGCCCCCCAGTAGGCCATAGGATCACAGAATATTCTTGTTACCAGGAACTAATTCTGTCAATATTAGACCTTACTGGTATACCTATGAATAGAAGAATGAGATTGAAAGGCAGATACAAGAAATGCTTAAGTCTACCATCATTCAGTCTAGTACTAGTCCATGTGCATCACCTGTGCTTTTAAGTTAAAAAAAAAAACAATAGCTGGAGGTTTTGTGTGGATTACAGGCAGCTCAATAAGGCAACAGTGAAAGACAAATATCCTATACCTCTAATAGATGAACTTGAAGGATCTCAGTATTTTCTAAGATAGACTTGAGGTCGGGATACCACCAAATAATAATGAACCCAGAAAATGTATATAAGACAGCATTTAGAACTCACATAGGGTATTATGAGTTTCTGATCATGCCCTTCGGGTTAACTAATGCTCCTACCATATTTCAAGCTATCATGAATGAGGTATTTTCTTCTTACCTTAGAAAGTTTGTGCTAGTTTTCTTTAATGATATTCTTGTATACAGTCAAACCTTAGAAGAGCATGTGAAAATCTCATAGAAGTCCTGAGTATATTAAGAAAGAACCAGCTGTATGCAAAAAGATTCAATTGTTTCTTTGGACAGCAACAAGTGGAATACTTGTGACATATTATTTCAAACGAAAGAGTGGCAACTGATCCAAAGAAAGTGGCAGCCATGAAAAGGTGGCCTATTCCATCTATATTAAAGAAACTGAGAGGCTTCTTGAGACTCACAAGATATTATAGAAGATTTATAAAGGATATGGGGCAATCAGTAAACTTTTCACTGAACTTCTCAAGAAGGACAATTTTCATTGGGATGAAACAACTCAATAAGCATTTGAGACGCTGAAAGAGGTAATGTCAACAGCTCCAGTTCTAGCAATGCCAAATTATTCCTTACCCTTTACTTTGAAAATAGATGCTAGTGAATATGGGATTGGAGCAGTGCTCACACAACAAAGAAGACATATAGCTTATCTCTGTAAATGATTGAGTGAAAGGAACAGAGCACTTTCAACCTATGAATAGAATTTTAGCTATTTGATGGCTGTAGAAAAATAGAAGCATTACATTAGCCTCCGACCATTCATCATTAAACAGACCATCAAAGTCTAAAATACTTGTTAGAATAGAAAGTAACTACTGCAGCTCAGCAAAATGGAATGATGAAGCTTATGGGATTGGATTATGTGATACATTTTAAGAAAGGAAAGAAAATCAGGCTGCAGATGCATTATCAAGATGGGGTTTTGAGGAAGAAAAGGTACAGGCCATTACATTAGTGGTACCTATATGGAGTCTAGAAATTACTAACAGCTATGAAGGGGATCATCAGATTCAACAGATCATAGCAGAGGTACTCATAAAATCAGAGTCACAAGCTGAATATATTTATAAATAAGGAGTGCTCAAGTTCAAAGGAAGGATTTACATTGGAAAATAGGAGAGTTGAGGCAGAAACCCTTAGAATTGATGCATGCTTCAATATTAGGGGACACTCGGGAATGAATCATACTTATAAAAGGATCAAACAATTATTTTATTGGCCTGGAATGAAACAGCAAGTAGAAAATTGGTGAAAGAATGTGAGATTTGTATTAAAACAAATAGATGGTACTCCATATGCAGGACTATTACAACCTTTGCAAATTTTCACTCAAGCATGGCAAGAAATTAGTATGGATTTCATAGGATCATTACCCAAATCTGAAGGCAAAGATACTATACTAGTGGTGGTAGACCGACTCACCAAATATATCCATTTCATTCCTCTAACTCATCTCTGTTTAGCACAGAATGTAGTAAGATCATTCCTAGATGCAGTATACAAATTACATGGAATGCCACAAAGAATCATATCAGATAGAGATAAGATATTCACCAGTCAAGTATGGTAAGATTTATTCAGACTGATGGGGGTTAAACTGCATCTAAGTACTGCTTATCATCCACAAACAGACGGTCAAATAGAGAGGATAAATCGATGTTTAGAACATATTTGCACTGTTTGTGCTTTCAAAGTCCCCACAGTGGCTTAAATGGTTATCCCTGGCTGAGTGGTGGTATAATACCAACTATCACTCCTCCTTAGGGATAACACCTTATCAAGCCTTATATGGTCATCCACCTTTTATGTATTCGGTGGTCAATATGGACATGAGCCAGCAAAGTACAGTAGAAGATTGGAACAAAGAAAGAAATAAATGTTACAAATCTTAAGAGACAGACTCAAGGAGGTGCAGAACTGCAAAATTATCTAAAATCGAGCAATAAGCAAAATTGTCAAAGCAAATTTATCAAAAAAAATAATCTTATAAGCTATCTTAAAACTAATCTTCAAACTACTCATGATGCTTACTATTCAAACAATTGACTATAATGCTTAAGTGATGCATCTTCATAAATTTGAAATTCTTAATCAATGCTTTATATATATTATATGTTATATTTATTTTTGCTCAAATATTTTGTCATCATCAAAAAGGGAGAGATTGTTGCTCCTTGAATTGATTTTGATGATTACAAAATATTTGAGGGGATTACTAATGATTTTGGCTTGAAAAAAGATTTATTGTATTTCAGAGGCAAAATCGTAATTTTATCAAGTTCTGATTCGAAAATCTCAAAAGCAAGAACAGAAAATTTGCGATCTATTGGAAGTAATTTCATACCTTTTAGATAGATATGTTGAGAGAAATTCAAATTTAAAGAATTGGGTCGACCCCTTGGATCGACTCCTGTCAAAAAGGACTGAACGGTACGTCATTTCTGACTGGCACATCCAAAGGGGACGATCCCATGAGTCAACCTCTGTTGCTGTGCAAGTCAAAGTTACAGAACAGTCAGTTTTTGTTATGTACCATAGAGGTTGACCTCATGAGTCGACCCCCTGTGATGGAAACTTCCATTACGGCTAGTTTTCAACTTTTTTTGACAGCATTTAATGCTCCTTTAATGATCTCCAACGGCACTATTTTTATTCCAGATTTATCTCTAGCATCCATTGAAGATAAAAAGGCACTTAAAAGAGGAAAAAAATAAGATTTTTCAAGCATTCATTTTAGCCCTAAGCAAAAAGACCTCTTCAAGCAAAAGAAGCTTTCAATTCAAA
>KE504952.1:213207-230361 GCA_000441515.1 Elaeis oleifera
CCCCCCACCACCACCAGCTCCGCTTGTTGTCTTCCACATTGATACTATCGCAATCCCATCAGTGTTGCCACAGGCGGACTTCTATTGCCTCTATTTGTCGATAGCTCAGGGAGCCAAGAACCTGATCACCACTTGCTGGGAGTGCAACATCTGGCAGCTCGTGTACACTGTCTCCGCTGATGTGATCTTTGACTGGGTGCGCGGGATCAATGGCAGGAATGGATCTTTGCCTTATCCTAATAGGCTCTGTGCCTTTCAATCGAATCGTTCACATTCTCTTGATTTCTTGGTTGAAACTTTACTAAATTTGTAGGTTCGGTGATTGTTCTGATGCAGTCGAGGATGATTTGAGGACACAAGTTTTGAGAGGGGGTGTATTGATGGAATTTTAAGGCTTTGTTCCCTCCCCTCACTCTACAATTAATTTGTGAGCCGAATGTTGCCTCCTTTATATAACCTTATGTATGTTTGTTTTAGAGTCTGATGCCTCTTTTGCCCCTTTTGATGCTTGTTCTAATTATGTTTAGCGTGGGATGCACCAGTTACTCTAGATACGAATGATCTTACGTTATGTAGTTTAATAGTTTGAACGATTGTGGCCATTATTATGGAGGATTCCAGCACTAAGATAGTCAAGTAAATATTTAGCTGGTCAACGGCAGATCTGCTTCTTGTGTTGCCTGTTATACAAGGGAAAAAACATGCGATACTTGTGAGGCTGATAAGTCTTTGAATGCTTGGATAAATAAATAAATTATTTTTTTATGTAGATACCCTCCTACATATGTAAAATTATACGAATATCTTTATAAAATTACTATTTGTATGTATATTCTAATAACTTTTTTTTTTGCATGTCTACTCGTTAAAAGTATATTCAGTCATTTCAATTTTAAACTATTAATTTCTTAATAACATTAGATAGTATGGATGCATACAAAAAAAAAAGAAGAAGGATATATATGCAAAATATATATTTTATAAGGATATTGATATAAAGTTTAATATTTAGGAATGTATATATGCAAAATATCCTATTTTTTTCTAACTAGATATTCTAAATATTTATCCTCAAGTTTGCCGAAAGTTTCACCATCACTTAACCAAGAGTGAAACATTAGGTGCTCGAATATATGACTCTCAAACCCCCTTGCTTCTTTTGTTCACAAATTTCAACCCAATTAAAAAGACTACCTCCTCTTAAGATGACTTCCTTTCTTTCTACTAAAAAAGCTTGAGTTTGTATGCAATATTTGGTGCAATAGGTGTGATGTTGGATAGCTAAATCTAAACTTCTTTCAAATGAAAGTAATTTTCCTTTCTATCTTCCTAATTAATATGAACTAATTATTTTTCCTAAACTTGCTCCTTGGCTTTTGTTTTCATTTTTTAGCTGTTGCTAAGATGATCATGTTGTGATTTATCTGATTATATCCATACGGATGTGGCCCACACAAATACGCATTGAGATTTGTTTTGCATGTTTTAATTAATCCGAACTCTAACTAAAGATAAATTTCTAATAAAGTGATAGGAATATATTAGATGGTTTGATAAAGTTGAGCTCCACACAATCATCATGGATAAAGTCCATCTTTCAGTCTTTGCGGTTGATTCAGATACTACCTTTGATGGTGCAGCACATTATAAAATAATTTCTATGGACTTGGTCTCCAACCTGATTCAAGATCTTGTGAGATCCTCTCCATCGAATATATTCGGACAAGGGATTAAGAACTAAAGTGCTACTCGATGACGGCGATGAGCATCCAGGATTAGGTTTTTGTGGTTGCAAATTACAGATCATTGCAGGCTTTAGATCATCGACTCAAATTGTCGGGGCTTGAACAATAATGGCTGGAGGTATGATTATTTTATATTAAATATTAAATTTTCTACATTCAATGGTATCAGAGCCACCTTTATGCTATTTTGTTCAGCCATGATCTTGATATCATATGAAAATTTTTATATATTAATTTATGTTTATTTTGGCATATTATTGATGAATAGAATGAAGAAGAAAGGGACCTCCATTTCTTCTTTTGACATCCGTCAGGATGGGATGTAGATTTACTAACCATTTTGGTCGGTTACTTTTAATCGGAGTCGTCAAGATCTGGATCGATTTTCAAATTCCATAAAACATATGATTATTTATTTACTTTTGGCCCTAGCATCTAGAAATTTTGTTGGGATAAATAAATAAAAAGTGGGAAGAATAGAGGTTTTTCGTAATTATCTTCCCTTCCCTTGAATAAAGTTGGCCGAGCCTCCGACTCGCATCCAACGACCACCATTGCCTAAGCTGCCATAACACTCCCTCTAGCCACATTAGGATCTCCGACAGTAACTTGCTGATTAATTAGAAGGGAGAAGAGGGATACGGGGCTCTTCAGCTATCTTGCCCTTCTTCCTTTTGGATGGCACTGACCGTCAGATGATTGCCGACATCAATGGATCTTGAAGGGGAGAGGATCCCACGAGCCTCTGGGGAAGCATCAAACTTGATCGGGATTCGGGTTCTCCAATTTTTTTCTTTTGCTTTTCTTCCTTCAGGTGATCGTGATTATGGGTGGCACATGGCTCTCGATTAAGCTTTTGATCTCTGACATGGGTGGTGTAGGGCTCTTTCTGTTTAACAATAAAGGGCTGGAGTTTCACCGATGAACAAGATCTTGGCTTCTAAGGGATGTTGGCAGAGTTTTTTTCTTATTGTCAATTTTTCATTAAGACTAGTTAATTGCCGACACACCGACGGTTGGGAGGAAGTTTTAAGTCGGCTATCGATGTTTGGGATCGGCTGGTGACCCATCATGGTAAAGCAAGTGGAAGGAGGTCACCGGCAATGATGGTTTCCAACCCTTTGGTGGGAGAAATTCTTGGATAGAATCATTCTATCACTCTGTACTATAGAACATCCAATTAAATATAGCCAAATTAATAAAATTAGTCATATCAGATAAAGCATTAATAGTCCTAGTTAACGTCAGAAGGTTCTTAACTCTAGTTAACATAGGTTATTAAAAGTCTCCACTTTCCACTCTCTCTCTCTCCCCTCTTTGCATACACACAATCTCTCTCCGCCATAACCATCCATTTTCTCCACCCTATTGTTCCTTGAACAACTCTACTGTACCGTGGGAAATGCAAACCAATGGAAACATTTCTCCCTTCGAAGAACCTATTCTCCTCCTCCTCTCCTCTTTATTTAATGCCTCACTTCCCCACCTCTCCCATTCCCCAAAATGATGACCTTCAGCTTGAACCCTATGAATCAAAGACCAAATTGCATGGTGGAGGACTCGCTTGAATTCATGGACTTGTTGCCATTTATGGCTAAGAGCCTGGGGCCCGAGGGGCTCATCGAGGAGCTCTACAAATAGTTCCAATTGCATATGGACACAAAGAAGGGTGTCATGACACTCGAGGGTTTGAGGAGGAACATGGCAAGGCTTGGGCTCGAGAGATTGGCAGATGATGAGCTCCTGGGAATGCTAGGGAGGGGATTTGGATGGGGATGGGACTCTGGATTAGATGGAGTTCTGCATCCTTATATTTAGGTTGAGCCCGAAGTTGATGCAGGGGTCACAGAGGATGTTAGAAGAGGCTCTTGGGATAGAGTTGAGGCCTGTTATGCTCTGACGTTCTTGGTTTGTCTTGAGCTTAATGCATCAACGCTCGATTGTATTTATCTAGATCACTACCTTACCTCACATTGACATAATTGTTGATACTTTTATCTAAATGGAGATGCTAAGGATATTAAATAAGGATGGTGTTTGTAGGAAAAAGAACATGAATGCCAGAAAAAAAGCTAAACAACATCCAAAGGGCATATGTAAATTCAAATCATTAACATGAATGATTTTTCACCATCTAATTAACAATATCAAAATACATAATCAAAAGCTATATATAATGTAGATAAACATGTGTGTATGGAACTCAAGCAAATATTCCTCCAATTGTCTATAAAATAATTATGTATATTATAGTCCTTTTGTAAAAAGTGTTAGATATTTAGTAAAAATAAATAAAAGATTACTTTTCAAAAACTAAATATCAATTATTCATTAAAGCAGAGATAATTCAATGCAAAAGAAAATAATCTGATAGAAGAAACAATCTAATAGTTGCTTAATTTTAGACTTTTCTCATTAGAAACTTAAGAAATAGATAATTCTATCATTTGTAATGAGATTTCACTAAAACTCTATCCACTTGCAAACTTCTTCATCAAAATTCTATTCCAATCCTTTCAAGTGTTTCAAACACTTTCAACATGGTGGCCTCCATTGATTACCAAACTATTTCTGCAATTATTAAAAGAAATAGTATTAACATATTAGAATACAAATAAAAAATATTATATTTATAATTCAATATCCTGAGATATGTTTGGCATAAAACCAACACCATGCATCATGGTCGTAAAGGAATATTCCACCCATTCATATTCCAACCAGCACTTGCACCCTACATTAATTAATTATAATGTATAAAAATAATTAATTATAAATTAGAAAGACTATAAGAAAACTAGTAAATCTATCATGTAAACTAGGACACAGATTTTTTTTTAAAGATATCACTTACTTGATATAAGTTTGGATAGACAACTTATGTTGGAAAACTTGTAGGTGTTACAAATGAACTAACATCCGGTGCACCCATTGTTTGAGTAAATGGTGTCGCAACTTGGATAGTTTATGGTGCATCACATTAGGCAGTTGTTAATTGAACTCCATACTTTACATTTCCTACAACATATTAATGTAATAGAAATTAAAATAAATTAATTAAAGAATTCGTAACATTGTTAAGAAAAAAAATATATAAACCGCTTACTAGCTCTTGTTTCAACTTTAGGTTTTTTATCTTTCTTCTTTTTTTTGATACAAATGGACGGTCACATCATTCTAGTACGAGAGCAGCCTAAAGAGTTAGAATACAACATATATTCCAAAGTCCAAGGGCAGATGTCACCTTGATATCAAGTCCAATCTCCAGAATGCTCAACAACCAAAGAAGCTATCCAGTTTGCAGCACTATTGGCTTCCTGATAAACATGTCGAATAGTCATCTCAGTGGAAAGATGAAGGGACCTCCAAATATCGTAGAGAAGTGAATGAATATCCAGATATTTTGCCTCATCATGGATCTAAGCAATGACAGTGGCAAAATCACCCTCGATGAAGATCCTCTCAGTCCGTAGCTCTTGTATCGTGTAAATGATGTCCAGCCAAGTGGCACGTAGCTCAGCATTGGAGACGATTGGGTCAAAAAGCTGAGACCTCCCCACTACCAAAGCTTCACATCTGAACCCTAGATGACAAAGTCTGAACCACCTCTGCCATCTCTGACACTGCCATCAAATTGATTTTGACAAATTCTGAGGTGGGGGCTCCAGAAATGAAAACAACCATCTGGATCATTACAGATGCAGTAAGGAAGTCTCAGAACTTAAGATGGTATGGTCTGAACTAGTAGTATCGAAATGATAGTACTCCATAGTTAAACAGCAGGCTCTCTCCAGCACATGCCGCATAGGCATAGTGTCAGCGATCTTTTTCTTTCCAAAATGCCTTTTTAGTCTAGAGGTGGATACTCCTTTAGGGCTTACATGAGGAGGATCTAAGATATGAGTTTTATCACTTTCTGCAACTATGTCACTATCTTTATCAACCAAATAGCCTTCTTCATTTGACTTCTTGAAAAATGCTTTAAGCTCTTTGTTTGCATTATTTAAATGCTTCCAAAAGATTCTCCTTGCTTCATCTTGTGTTCGACTCCTTGTGACAAGCTCATAAGCATATCGCATGGCACGACTTCGAAACACAAGTTCGCTCTCTTTATCACCCCCCTTTGATGATTCACCAAATGAATAGATTCTTATTTTTATAGCTTTTGTCCATCATTCTCAAGATATATTGATCGGGAATTGCATTTATATTTTTCAAGTAAAGTGTAGCCAATGCATGAGAATGAAGTATACCAATAGTTTCAAACTTTTTACAACGACAACTCACCTCCATTAATGACATGTTGAGATCAACAAACCTTACTCTTGGGCCTCTTTCTTGTATCATGAACTGAAACTTATATAAAGCATCACCACATGGAGTTTCTATGAAATTAGTTGCACCACATCCATCAAAATATTCTTTTTCAAGCATCTTGTACAATTTATGTGTGTAAACTTCAGATACTTGTTTAAGGATACTGCTATGCTCGATTGCATGTGGAGGAGCACTTTGATAGCAACAATAGTCTTCATATCCCTCATTGCTATGCCACCTTTTACTAAATTCTCAAAAGCAATAACAAAATTTGTGAGAGAAATAGTTTTGTCACCTATTCTATTCAACACATTATTTATGCTCTCACTTTTTTGAGATGGTTTAATTTCACCATCAAAAACATCCTTATTAAGAGCTATGCACCACTTATTCGAATTTCATACAAGCCATTGAGCCACTTATGATTTTCAAAATTATACTTTGAAACCATTTTGGCCCATATTTCTTCAAACTCTTCTTCGGAGTCACACCCTTTCAAGCATTTGTCAAACAACTTATGAAAACTTTGATTAGAATTTAGCCCTCCTAAATGTGAAGGTGCATTCTTTGAAATGTGCCACAAACATAAGCGATGGCGAGCTTCAAAAAATATCTTTGCAATTGTTCTACTCATTGCATGATCTTGATTTATAAAAAGTATTTATGGTTGGCGACCACCCATCGACTCCAAAAATGTAGTAAACAACCACTCAAAAGAAGCTATTGTTTCATCTAATAGAAATGCACAACCAAATATTACATTTTACCAAGAATGATTAACTCCCACAAATGATGCACATACAAGATTATATCTATTTATTTATAAATAGTGTCAAAGATAATAACATCTCCAAAGCAATCATAATCAATTCTAGACCAACCATCTCGCCAAAAAAATTTTATCATTTTTCCTCTTTGATCCAATTGAACATCCACCTTCTTCATTGGATTTTGCTTAAAATAATTAACCAAACTTTGTGAATCTCCTACCTCAATCGATTGTATTTTTTGTGTATAAATATAATTGGAAGCATTTTTCTCTATAAATTTCAAATTTTTAACACCACCACATTCCTCAACCATATAAGAATATACATTTATTGTTGGTATTCCAGCATTAACCATTGAATTTAATACATGAGCCTTATCTGAAGAAATTGATCATACTAATCTTAAAAAATGTCTCTCTCCTATTGCTGCAAAATCATGATTATACTCTTCAATGAATTGAGTTACTTCCCACTAGCCTTGTTCATCAACTATGAAGCAGATCATTGCCTTGCATCCAGTTCTTGTCTCTGGCCTATTAAAAGATGCTTCACTTGAATGCTCATTATTCTTCAAAATTTCTTTGAGCAATAATAACTTTTTGTGCGAATTTTTTTTGTCCCAACAATATATGTTTGTTTCTTTTTTTTACACTAAATCCCATAGAATGCGCATAGTTGCGGTATAGCTCATATGCCTCTTTTCACTATGTACAACTTGTCCTAATTCATACCTCACTTCAATTTTATGGTTCAACATACAAGAATTTCTTATATCCTTTCTCTTTTACTCCACTTTGTTATCATCATTTTTACTATCAAGAGACACAACTTCATCACTTCTAATCTTAGATTTAGAGTTTTTCATTCCTGTAATATTTAAAAAAATCTAAGATAAGTGATCCATGAGTAATTATGTGTAGATATAAATAAAAAAATTAATGATTAATAGCTGTAGTAGTTTTTTTAAATAGCTGCTAGGATAATGAATACTTCAAAGGAATAGTACATCGTTACGATTTTATCGTTTACTAGAACTTGAATGGTATTGATAGTTGATATGATAAAGATTATATAAATGATATTGATATACTTAAATAGTTGATGTGATAAAAAATATTATCAATGGTACTTCAGAATTGGACTGAAAAAAATTACTAATAGCTAGTCCTACTCTTATAACAAAAAAAAAATACAAATGAATGAGAAAAAAAACTAACCAATGATACTTCAATAATGAATTAACAATTGCTTGTTTGCTTCAGATACCTTAATGGTTGAGTTTCAATTGGTTTACATTTTACATGGTATAGTAGAGTTGTTTATAGAACAATAGGGAGGAGAAGATGGATGGTTATGGCCAGAAGAGGAAGAGAGAGTGTACGTACGGGAAGAGGAGGAGAAGAGAGTGGTGGGTATTTGGGGACTATTAATTTTATTATTTTTAATAACCTATGTTAACTAGAGTTTAGAACCTTCTGGTGTTAATTAGAGCTATTAATACTTCATCTAACATGACTAACTTTATTGATTTGGCTATATTTAATTGATCGTTCTACAGTACAGGGTGGTAGAATGATTCTACCCAAGAATTTTTCTTTTAGGAAGTGATCATAGAAGAAAAAAAAAGTATAAAGCAGATTTTGGGTTTTGATATGTAAATCGAACCCATTAAGTATAAATCTATTAGAGTCTTTGTAGTTGACTAAATAAAATCAAATTGAATTGGTTTAATTTGGTTTAGGGGTGTTTTGCAATTTAATCCTTAAAAAAATATTTATTATATAAATTTTTTTTTTATAACTGGCTGAACTAGTTTTAAGAATTTTTGTAATTTAGTCCCTAATAAAGTAACAAATTCTGTAATATTCTTAAAAATATATTCAATCTCTATAATAACTTAATTATATAAATATTTTTTGATAATTATAATAAGATCCTTATTATATGATTTTATTACAAATTTATATATTATATGATTGATTTATATACTTTTAATTGTTTATATGTAAATAAAGAATTGCAGACCTATTATCATATTCTTCATGATGTGTTCAATACCATATAAAGTTAGTATATTTATTATATTTAGGAGTAGCCACAGCATCTTAGATATAGTAAAAATCATATAAAAATTATAAAATATAGTGCAATGGCATGCGAATAAAATTACAATTAAGTTATAGAATTAACTACCCACAGGGAGTGATTACATTTATGATTTAATTAGAATAAGATAGATATTTAGGTATTGAGGATAGAATTTTTTCTAGGCCCACATGTATGAAAATTTACTATTTTTGATATCTATATTGCTGATCTTATTAATAAATATTAATAATTTTTATGCATCATACATCTCTATCCACAGGAATGTTAGAATTTACTACTAAAATAATATTGATTATTTCAAACTATAATTTAATTAGTCATATTATTTGATAATAATATGAGCATATATTATTTACAGTATTAATTTTCATAGTTATTAATAGTAGCATAGAAAAATTTTTTCTTAATGGATTAAATTCTTAGAATATAAAGAGAAAATAGTACTCACATTAGGGTATACTGACCTATATCTAATAATTTGAATGAATAAATTTTAACCACTTATGGATGAAAGTTTATCAGAAAAGAAGAATTTTTGAGAAATGTGAGTGGTCTAATCGACTCACTTTGCTCTGTAAAAAATTTAATATGGTACATTAAAAGATTCATCCATTCATGTTATAAAGTATGTATTTTCTTAGATATTGTAAAGCAAAAATTAGTAAGCTCTGATAAAATAAAGACCAACATTCGTGAGTATATTATGGAGATAAGAAATATCGCAACATCGTTATCTAATATTAAAATTTTCATATCAAATATCCTTCGATTCACTTTATTCTCACTTTTCTTCTATCAGAGTATAATCTCTTTAAGATCTCCTATAAGTATACACATTGAAGATTGGATAGTTAGTGAATTACTGACCAAATGTGTACAAGTGGAGAAGAGATTGAGAGAAGGAGAAGATAGAAGTGTGAATTTTACTTCATATCAAGTTAGTGAAAAAGCAGATAAAGAAAGGTATACCTAATACAAAAGAAAAAAATATTATTGTGGTATTAGATGAAGCTATTAATAAGATTATCAGATGCTTCTTCTGTAAAAGAAATGGATACTTAAAATAAACTGTATGAAGTATGAAAAGTGATTTAAAAAAAAATATCCTTTACTCTTATGTGTGTTTTGAATTTAATTTAATAATATTTCTAATTCTACCTGATGTATTGACTCTAGTATACTTATGTATATTATTAATAATTTATAAAACTTTCTATTAAGAAGATCTCTGACTGAAAGTGAATGATATATTTTTATTAAAAAAATCAAGTATATTCACTTATTAAGATAGTTGGATGCTATAGGATAGTCTTAGATCTTGGAGTAGATTTTCATTTTGAAAACTCTTTTATGTTATGGCATTGAAGAGTAGGACATACTTTCAAAAAAGAGACATAAGGCTGGTAAAGTATAAGATCTTATGATCATTAGATTTTACTGATTTGTTGATATGTGTTGACAGCATAAAAGAAAAGCAGACATATATATTTAGAAGGGTGCCAGAATGATTAAAAAAATTAAAATTATTCACACTATTGTATGTCAATCTTTTTCTATATTAATAGGTAAAAATATTCATCACATTCATTGATGACTATTCATAATATATATCCATATCTTCTGTTTGATAAGGCTGATGTCTTTGAGACCTTTAAAAAATTTTGAAATAGAGATAGAGAGAAAATCAGAAAAAGTGATTAAAGTGATCAGATCCGATAAAGATGGTATTGAGATGGGATAATAGCTATGATCATTAATGAAATTTTTAAGAACATGACATTATATTGTATTACATAATGTAAAAGCATGCTCGATCAAAATGGTGTGGCTAAAAGGAGGAATATGATGCTTAAAGAAGTGGTTTGAGCTATAATAAGTCATTCTATTCTACCTATTTATTTATGGAATAAGGCTGTAAAGATAGCTATATATATCTTGAATAAGGTTCCTACTAGGACAGTTCAAAAGACTTCTTATGAGTTATAGATTGGTGAAAACCTATTTTGGAATATATGTATATATAGATTTATCTAACTGAAGTTAAAGTTTCTAATCCATAAGGAAAGGTGTTTAATCTCAGAATGATTAGTGATTTTTTTATTGATTATTTGGAGAGATTAGAAAGAGTATAGATTCTATTGTTCATCTCATAAACCATAGATAGTAGAAATTAATAAAGCTTGATTTCTAAATAATAACATGTTTAGTAGGATTAGAGAATTTTGAGACATTATTTTTGAGAAAATATTAGATTTGTAAAGCAGATTGAAGTAATGATTCTTATTGTTATTTTTTAAGATAATATTCAGGAGGGATCACCACTTTATCAAATTTCACTTCATGAGATTTCTATTATCGATGAAGTAACTATCTAATCACCACCATAAGCGGATCAAGGAACAGCTTTTTGGAGATCTATTAAATAAATTATGTGATATATTTGATAGATATGGATAAAAAGATATGACTTAAATATTTTTACAAGTCATGAAAGATGAAAACTCCTTATAGTGGTTGGATACCATAAAGGAAGAGTTGGGCTCTATAGATAACAACCATATCTGAAAATAAGTTGATCTACTTGAATGGTGTGACAAATAAGTTGTAAAAAGAGTCTATATAATCAAAGAAATCAAATAGAAAGATCAAATGATATAAAGTCAGACTTATGGTAAAGGAGTTTACACAAAAGAAAAAGTATTGACTATTTTTCTTTTAGAATTGTCATGACTTTAGTAGCTCATTTTTGACTTAAAGATATATTGGATAGATGTTAGAATAATTTTTCTTTACAGTGATTTAGAGGAAAGGGTCTACATGAAACAATCTAAGGATTTTGTGGTCAGTGGATAAGTGCACATGGTTTACAGATTAAAGAAATTCAGTTATGGATTTATATAGATTTTCACACAATGGTATCCCATTTTTAATTGGATAATTAGGTTCTTCAAATTTAAAATAAATACTATTAATTAATGTATATATCCGAGGGTCAGTGGGAGTAAGTTTATAATTTTGATTAATATTCTATTTGTCAATAGTAATTTTGATACTTAAGAAATCAAATAATTTTATTCAAAAATTTTGAGATGTAAGTATGGATGAAGTCGCTTATATTATTAGCATTGAGATTCACTGAGATAAATCCTTAGGGCTACTTGGACTATCTTAAAGGACTTACATCTCTATAGTACAAAATTTGGGATAGAAAATATTTCTCTAGATGTATTTATATTGTAAAGGATGATAAATTTAATAAAGCTTAATATCAAAAATTAAGATAAAGATAGAGAAAATGATGTTCATAACCTATGCATCTAATATTGGGAGTCTATGTATATATTTATATGGGTCCGAACATTGCTTATATTGTATCAATACTTAGATATTATTAACATGATCCAAGATTGAGCATAGAAAGCTAAAAAATATTATATATTTTTATAAGATATAAAATTTATATGTTTACATACAGTCGGTTTAATCATCATGAAGTAATAGGCTATTAGAATTTGTACTTTACTGGATGTACTAACAGTAGAAAGTCTATTATTGATATATCTTTCTACTTACAGAAAGTGCTATATCATGGATGTATGTAATATAAGATTTTATTTACTATATTTACTATGAAAGTAAGTACATAGCCTATGTGAGATTTTCTCACAAATTATAAGATTATAAAATTTTATCATAGGACATAGAGTTGTTAACTTTATTAGTAAACTGATAAAGACATACTGTGATAATTCTACAGTAAGATTCTTTAATAATATAAAGAATAAGTGCTTGCAAGCATATAGATATCAAATACCTTACTCTTTGTGAAAGAATAAAGAAGAATATAGTATCTGTAAAATATATTAAAAAAAATTGATAATTATAAATCCACTGACTAAATGACTCATTCTCAGGATTTTGAGGATTAGAGAGATCATATGGGATATGACTTCTTTTGTGAATGTATTAGACACTATATATAAAATCATCACATTGGATTTTATGATAAAGTTCAGTTTATTTATGTTGATCAATTGTTTATCATGTGATATAAAGATGATCAAGAAATAAGTATAAAGTTTAGTCTATTCATAAAGTAAAATTTTACAAAAGAACTTGATTATGAGGTATCATTAGTATTGTGATAAGGTTGTGTGTTGATCGATAATATATTTATCGTCATAATTCGTACTGGTGATTATTTTGTAATCAAGTATATGGTATATATCCTATGGAGGAATAAAGTTTTTAAAATATGGCCATATCAATTTTTCAACTATCAGATCTAGATAAGATTTTATTAAAGATTTTTGAAATACTTTAAATAATTAAAATGAAGATGTTTGTATTTGGTTGGGCCAAGTGGGAGAATGTTATAATTTTTTTGATTATATCCATCTGGATATGGCGCACACTAATACACATTAAGATTTATTTTGCATGTTTTAATTGATCTGGATTTTGACTAAAAATAACCTCCAATAAAGTGATAAGGATATATTAGATAGTTTGATAAAATTGAGCTCTACACAATTATTATGAATAAAATCCATCTTTCAGTCTTTGTGACTGATTCAGATATTATTTCTGATGGATGAGGCATGTTATAAAAGGACTTCTATGGACTTGATTCTAATCTGATCTAAGAGTTTGTAAGATCCTTCCCATCGAATAAACTCGGATAAGAGACTGAAAATTAAGACGTTGCTTAATGACAATGAGGAGCATCTAAGATTGATTTTTTGTGGTTGCAGGTTGTAGATCATTGCAGGCTTTAGATCATTGATTCAGATTGTTGGCTTGAACAACAATGGCTAGAGGTATGATTATTTCATATTAAAGATTAAATTTTGATATATCACTTCAATATTATAGGAATTTAAGAATGATATTTCTGTAACTAAATGAGGTGATAGATTTTATTGATAATTACTATATTTAGTTATCAATTGTTCATTGTCCTTTACTTTATGCATTTTGAACCCTACAATCCTTCCCTCAAAAAAATGTACGCACCACCTGACTATTATATCCTCATTATGGATAGATTATATATAGAGAGAGAAGGGGAGAGATTATCTATTTTTTTCTTATTTATTTATGATATTATCTTTTTTTTTTTTAAGTATATAAGGCTTACAAAAAATTTGGAGCTATGAAATACAGGTATTCCTTGTTTGGAACATCCTTCCCCACAAATTGATCCTCGATTTCTTATGCTTCATTGTAATGTATATTTTCAAATGGGCATGAGCTTGTGTATTAAAATTTCGGTAGTCTAACACTAGCTTCTTCTTGTAACTTGCTACATAAACTTAATTTTGTGACATTACCCCAAGTTTGTATCATTTGTTCACTTAGAAGGTGATCTTTACCTAAAATAGATGGTCAAATATTATCTGATAGTACTATCATGTCATTTTTTTATGTACCATACTTATTTAATATGAGATAGCCCCAAAAGTAACATGCATACCCTAAATTATAGGCTATCAGTAGTTAATTATTTTTTTTAAATTTTAGTGGATAAATATCAACAATTGGAGCCCATACATATAATATTTAATTATAGTTATAATATTTAACTATACTATATAGTTACATGTAACCTATTTGAGTTAAGTAATCCTATGAATGATATCGCACAGACTTCATTTGAATGCAAGTCTACATTCTTCATAAAATTTATATTAATGGAACTTCAAATGGTGAACTGGCTTCACCAATGGATATAAATATTTAATTCAAAAGATACATGGAACTTCAAATTCAATTGTAGACTTGCAGCTAGAAATGATATCAATGAAAGTAAATCTTTTTCTATAAAAAAAAAGAGTAAATCTTTTGGCAAGAACATTATGTGAAGATAGGTAGTAGAGATTCTCTTTTGTGGGATTACAAGGACTTGAATCCTTTTCTATTAACAATATATAGATGATAACTATGTTACCATGGGCATAGAGGTTCAATGCTAAAGAATGATTTATAAGAAGTAAGAATCTATAAAAAAATTTACCATACTGTAATATATCTTTTTTTAAACTTATATTAAGGCATTGAGGTTTCTCTTTGAATTGGACTTTTACTCGAATGAGATAAGGGGAGATAGATTCTACTCGAATTACTTTCTGACTTTTTTATTTCTCGAAACATCAAAATTATCAGTATAATGATCATTGTTTTGCACTTCATGTATTATGTTTATTTTCTATGGTGGCACATATTTAGAATCATGAATTTTATACTTTTGATATTTTCTATCTTCATTGCTTGTCTAGAGTCATCTTTGACATTTGTTTGTTTGGATGGATTTTATATGAGGGTGATGCAAATCTATGTGATCGTAACTTAAGATATCTTATTATGTCAAAAACTAAAAAGTGATAATTCTTTCATTTTCTTATATACCATTATTACCTCACTTTCACAGTCCATTAAAAAATATTCAATATTATAGTATCTTTCAAATAGTCATGCAGAGAATGAACCTATTGCATGACTAGTCATGATAAAATTGCTTTTAGTAGAGTAAGTTTGAAAAATATTAACATGAAATAGAGGACTTGACCATTAGGTTTCATCAAATCCTTGGAGTCGAGCTGCTCTGCTTATGAGTAGATTGACATTCTTTTGTCTTTCTTAAATGACAAGCAAATAGGCTAGTTTATAACTTTATGAAATTTGATTTGTAAACTAATGATCCAAAAAAAAGAGAATTTACTTCTCAATTCCCCCTTTGATATCACTCTAACAAATTATTTCTGTTGACTAAACTTAAACTCTCGATCCCTCTTCATTATGTTACCATAACAGAATATCTTTTTTGCATAATTTACTTTAAAAATACTTAACTTACATTTTGACTGGGACTCCCCTTAAAAATGTTCCCTATTTTATTGTTCTTAGATTTTTTGGACATCCTATTGCATGTAGAATCCTTCCCCCTAAGATTGAAAATCATAGATGTTGAAGTTGCCCTATTTAGGTATTCTTCTTGGCCTTCCCAAATATCCAAAATTCTTCCATTTAGATGTTCTTCTTAGCATTCCTAAATCCTATTTGATTTAGATTCGATTATCGTGATACTAAATTTAGGTATGAATTAATTTCTTTATATCTCATCCCAAGTCTCTCCTTCATGCCAAAAACTTTTTCTGTTCTTTTGACTTGTCCAAGGCCTAAACATTTTTCTTAATTATGGATGGGCTGTTTGTCATAAATCTTTATTAGTGATCTTTAGAAAAATCTAACTTTCTAAAAGATCTCATCTAAATTTTTAGTAGTCATGGATTGTAAAGACATTGAAAATCCTACTTTTATGACTGTGTGCTTTTATGATAGTGGAGCTTATATCATTTCAATTTTATAATACACAACTTTCAATGATATTTTAATGAAATAATTAAAAAATAGAAGTATTTATCTCCTACAATGATTGATATAAATTTATATTCCTAACAATTCGAGAATTTTTGTTATGCTCATAACGGATAAAGATATTAGGAATATGTATGAAATACATCTAAAGTTAAAAGCTACAATAATTATATGGTTGTATATCATTCTGCATCGGTGACTGAATCACTTAATGTGATAATCAATATGAGGTAATATAAATTATTTATAGTTTATTTTAGTATTTTTTATATGTTCGTTTGTGCATTTAGATATAGTTGCTGCATGAATATAGTAATTATAGTCTATGTATAAATACAAAATTAATTGATAATATGTTGATAGAATGATCTTTTATATTATAGGGATAACGACCTATCCCAAATACGGAACATATATATTGTTGCAAAATTTGTCAGAAGAGTAATTCATCTTATTTTTTCTCATTTGCTAGTTCAAGCAATTTTATTTGAGTTGTCAAAGAACAGAAGCTATTATTGAAGATGAACTAAATCTAAAAATATGTTCGATGCTTAGAAGAGCTCTATAGAGGGTGTAAATTAAGAATTCAAGGATGTCAAAATCTTTCGTATGTGATATAGTTCATAATTTTTATATTATAAATCATAAAATTTTATATTTGTGAAGAATGATCATGAGTGTGTGACCATCGAGTGTGTATATAAAGGATGTGGATGGCGCATTTATGCTTCTCATCTTGAAATAAAATAATTTATAATTAAAATAATAAATAATATATATATATATATATATATAAGTAGGTTGACTAATTTGTATTATATTACTTAAGGTCTTTG
>KE504952.1:230381-259616 GCA_000441515.1 Elaeis oleifera
AAATAATATATATATATATATATATATAATAGGGTTGCAAATTTGATTATATCTTAAGGCTTTGATACATTGGGTTTTAAACATTGTGAAGGAGCAAATTCAAGATATGTCATTATATAGGCCAAATGATATTGTAAAAGATATTAATTGTGAATATGGTGTGAAATTGTCATATCATCAAGCTTGGCATGAACAAGAAGTTGCTATCAAGGAGCTCTATGGTCAAAAGTCAATATCTTATGAATGAATATAATGATATTATGATGTCATTCTTCAGACTAACCCTGACAGCATAGCGAAGCATAAAACCGTCGAAGGCCAATTCAGATATTTATTATTTCATTTAAAATCTTAATCAATAGTTTTATAAAAGATTGTAGATCTCTAATATTCATAGATGCAATATTTATTAAGCATAAGGATGGTTCCCCATAGCATATGCGGTTGTTGATTCAGAGAACGATGATAATTAAGATTGATTTTGTCAGATTTTGAAAGGAGACTTAGAGTTTTGTGTCGACTATTATAGACAACAATTCATGATTATAACAGATAAATATCAAAAATTTATGAAAGTAGTGCCAAAGTGCTTTATTAATAGTTACTATTCTTACTGCATCCATCATATCAAAGATAATATAAAAATCAGATATATAGCATCCTTTCTAAATTTTAAGTCACATCTTTAAAATGCATGGGTATGTTAACATATAAGTGGTCTATATGTGATCATGTCATTATTTTATATGTAGGTACTTGTCTATTATCATACAGCTGAAAGGAAGAGGTTGATTGATTTATTATATATGGCTACATGTACTCCAATGCTGAATATTTTGCAAAAATTAATCAGCAACTTATAACAAAAATCCTGAGAACAAGTACTTTATCATGCATGCGAAGCCAGAGTATAGAGCAAATTTAGTCTTTTAGATTTAGGTGGGGTATCATGATGTCTAATATGGCTGAGTATTTTAGTAGTTGAATCATGGAGGCTCGACATCTTTCTATTCCTCAAATAGTTGATCATATAAGACTCCAAATGATGCAATTGATGCATGATAGACAGACTCAAGTTATAACATCTAAATCCATCTTTGCCCCAATCTTGAAAAGTATTGTAGAGAAATATAGAAGAGGTTGGAGGTCATCCGTCTTTTGCATCAAGCATTATGATTTATGACGTAAAGATATAAAGTAGTTATTTAAGGTTGACCTATAGAATGTACTTGTTGGATGCCATGTAAGCATGTATGTGCATACATTAAGAAGGCTGGTAGATCATTATATCATTTCATTGATAATTATTTTAGGCTAAAATGTATAGCACAGCATATATAGAATCTATCAGTCTAATTTTGATATTGAGGTGACCCAAAGTGCCTCAGATAAGATACATATTTTGCCTCATACCATGAAGACTCATCTTAACAGGCCTAGAAAGAATTAGAAGAGCTTTACAAATGGATTTATTAAGAATATGAAATATAGATGAGATGAAAAAGGACACAACAGAAGGACTTGTAATGAGATTTTAAGTAACTATTTAGGATTTGGATAGAACTACAGACATGTTGCAAAGTGTAATTTATTGTGAACTTATAAAACTTGAAAATATCTATATTTTCTGTAATTCAGTTTCTATAATGAGACATGCTTAGAATTATCATAATGATCTCGAGCAACCTCATGTGAGTATCTCTAAAAATATCAGCATATACACTTCGTAATCTACTCTGTGATAGCTATGCGGTAGATACTTATGAACATCTCGAACTTGAATTTTAGGGATATGGTATCCTACTCATTCTGATAGTCAAAAATATATAAATATTGCTTATATAACGTGGTACGAAATACAATATAGTATCTCTAGATTTTGTTACACATAAAAACAACAAATATTTGTCGAACACTGATACTCATATATTTATTTGCATCATCTGATACATTAAAGCTCCATAATGAGTTGTAGCAATCAAATCACTATTTTTTCAAATCTAAAATTAAGAGGTATCAATGCCATTCTGTGTTCATCGAGATGAATAAGTACCTATACTGCTCAAGATCTAATAAGTAGATATCCCTTATCCATTTCTGTATGCTTGGCTGTATTGAATCTAGAATCTAATTAGTAACCCCAAGAATCACCTTGGCGATGCATGAAAAGCATTAAAGCACAACACTCTACTCCAAAAAAGAGAAGAGGAAGATGAGAAAGTCATAAAATCTATTATTGAAATAAATATATGATTCTAACAAATTTTATACCTATATCTCATAACACAAAACTAAAGCGGGGTTCTCTACAAGCTCCTTACACTCTATATGAAATAGCTCTATGATATGAAAGTATAAATTAATAAGGAGTGCATAATCAAAAAATAATTAATTAGGACCAAAGACAAAGGAGCAAGTGAGATAGATGAGCATCATTTTCATACATCACTCCCATGCAGCCTATCGTGGAGAGCTGATCCAATGCATGAGAGATGTAGGAAGGTTTAGATGTATCTTGGTCTTCTCAGATATTAAAAAAAGAACTTATGATGAATAATGAGATATAGAAAATATATTCTATTAACTTACTTAAAGTGACTTCCATAAATATAAAATTAATTGTTGCTTTAAGATATGATGGGAGTATATTTTTCTCCTTCCCATAATAGATGCACCTCTATGCCTATCATATTAGTCTATCTGACATCACTGATCTTTTAATATCTATCACTATACCAGAATCTCAAATATGCTAAATATATGAAGCATAAAAATATTTTAATAAGTGAATTGAATATTTAATGTATGTCATACAAGCATATGATATAAAGTTACAAAATATCATAGAGATTTAATAATTAATACATAAAAAATTTTAAACTTCTCTAAGGGGGATGAATCTCCTTGATTCTTAACTGACTATGACAATTCTATAAGTGCAATAGTGATAGAGTCTAAAATTGAAGACAAATAAATATTTGAATTACTTTTGGTGGTGGTTAAGGCCATACTTCCTTCACCCTTGTTCTCCTCTTGTTGTTTCTTCCTTACATATTTATAGATTTTAGAAAGATATGATATAATTTTTTCTTCTCGATAGGCTCTCTCATGAGCTCCTATTTTCACTCGCTTGCCTAAGAAGGACACATATGTCACAACAGTATATTTTTTCTCATACTCAACATTAGCTATCCAACTGACTTGACAAGAATAAATAAGTTGGCACATAATAAGCATTCATATTATCATATAAAAATCATGTCTTTGACATAAATTAACAAAAACTATCTCCACAGCTTCTATACTATGAGGGATATTAGGATCCATTTCAATTGGATTGGACTCTTCACCTACAACAGAATACTCTACCTCCTCTAATAATGAAGATTATTTAGGTCAAAATAATATCATATTTAAATTTTGATATTATAACTACAACACGATACTCATCTTAGCGAAAAGTACATCTATGCTTACAATATCATCAGCTGGCATTAAACTCTTATCTCAGAGCATCTTTTCAATGCACGAAACCTTCGTATTAAATGTAACTATCCATACATTCTCCACTGCAATATCCTTGATGAATTGAGGGTCTTTTAAGTGAAAACCATAAGAAATCAAAGACCTCTCCACTGCTGCCATACGTGTCTCTAAAGCATCAATAGGAAGTCATTTGGTTTTGCTAGATGATGGAATATGAGATATTATAAAATCTTATAAAGATTGTATGTAATAAGCAATGTGCAATGAGAAACTACATCTGTTCCTATATAGTGAATTTTTAAGCGTGCCATCTAAACATAATATGCTAAATATCATGCTGTCACATAACAGCTATGTGTCAGATAAAAATAAATATATGTCACATGAAGATAATTGCATATTATGAACAATAAAAAGTATGTAGTAGAATACCATTTGTATATAATGACATTATATGTGTGTGGGATGGATTT
Organism: Elaeis oleifera; assembly: GCA_000441515.1. Taxonomy (NCBI): domain Eukaryota; kingdom Viridiplantae; phylum Streptophyta; class Magnoliopsida; order Arecales; family Arecaceae; genus Elaeis; species Elaeis oleifera. The sequence continues at coordinate 234,341 of KE504952.1, forward strand.
TACTATGTGCCTGTGCCAGCACAAAATATGTGTATACTAAATAAAAATAATATTGAGTTATATAACTAAATGTAAAGTACAAAAATAAAAAAATTGAGATTATATATAGGTCTACTTTGTATCAAAATCAGCCCTTATGGCCTTACTTATGATAGGAGGTGCAACTCCTCTCTAGACTTTATGCTTTTGATTATCTATCAAGGATAAAAAATTTAGTTATACATCAGCTTGAAATATTTGTGATGTTAGATACAAATATATACTACAAATCTTTTTAATCTCTTCATGACTTCGGTAATTGCCTCCACCTTATAAAGAACAGGACGTTGCTCCAATGCAAGAGAGAAAATAGATGAGTGGTGTTCTATAATTTTCAAAAGATTATTGGCATGCTCAACAGCCCATGCCTACACAAATAAACATAAGCATTACATTTAAGTCAATTTAACTCTAAAATAATTAAATTATAAGTAACTATAGACAAGCTTACCACTAGAGTCACAATTAATCCATCTATATACCTAGCAAAGCCTCTTTCAGTCATATTTCTTATGCGCATACTCTCTGCTAGGCTAGGGATCTACTGTCGAAGGAAAAAAAAATTGCAAGACCCCAACTATACAATTCTTGGTAGTCCAAACATCAAGATATGAACATAATATCTTAGGAACATTATAGCATACAATTGAGAAGATGATAATCACAAAAGATAAAGAACCCATAACTTCGTAGAGTCCTCTATATCTTGCAATCCAAACTTTCTAACAAGATACACCAATTTATCTTTCACTAAATTTCTAATCATCTTTTTGTGGTCACCATCAAAAAATCTGATGATGAAGTCCAACCAAAACCTTTCCTCCCTATGCAACTCAAGCTCATCACCTATGGCTCTCAAATCAAGGATAAGAATAATATCGATCTCCACAAAAAGAACCAGAGTCTTATTAAACTGAAACTCCTCATTCTCATCCTCCCAGAAGGAGATAAGTATATCTAATAATGGCCTGTTCTACTTGATGTATGGAAGCTGAAGCAAATGACCAAATAGAGTACCAGCCACCCTTGCCTTCTACTCTTTAGACATGGACTTCATAAGTCTATCAATAACCTCAATGTAGTGGCTGAAGTAGCATCTATTATTAGCCATATTCATTAGGCCAATATAAAATGCTTTACCTCTCCCTAAACTTGCCATCATAGCACTGCATTACAAATCAAATTCAAACAATATATATTAGAAAATATCATCATAATATCACAAATATATATTAATCTAATTTATTGTGCATTAATATTGATCATCATAATTTTAATAACTAATGCCTTCCGCTTCAAAATCTATAACTCCTATCACAAAATTATTTTCAACATCTGGAAAAGAAAGAAGCTTGGTCTAGTGATATTAAAAGAAATGGATACTTTATAGAGAGGATGAATTCAAATCAGAAATCTAAAAGATTCAACAATGGAATAGGAAGCAAGCATTTTTTAAGCTTCAATTTTGATTTAGCAGGATCTAAATTCTTCAAATAAGGAGAGTTTTGATACAACAAGACTAGTGACCTATCATGGACCAATTTGGCCACTTGATGTTAGTTGGAACAAGTTTCGAGAGGAATATCCATAATATACAGGATTCAATTGAGTTCCAAAATATTGGGAAGCCATTAGTTCTAATTCAAGAAGAATTTCATAATATGATTAAAGATTACATTGATGTAGAAGTCAAGGTTAGTCTTTTGCTCATATTTAGAATTTTCAAAATATTTTATTATAATTTTTTTGTAATTTATATCTTTTTTAATCTGGATAGAAATCAAATTTGATTTGGATTGGATTTCACTAGTATGAAAAGAAATTTTCATTCTCATCTAACTATATGGGGAGCCTGACTTAAATGAACAAAGTCGATCTCTATGAAATAATAAAGCATTTATATCTTCTTTTTAAGCTAGGAGAAGAATCCAACTTCGATAAAGTGGACCTCACTAGTATAAATAGAGTTTATATGTTGTGATTTTGTATAAGGAGAATATAGGGGATAAAAGCAAAGAGCATCGTAAACTCTACTTTCCATCCATTAAAAGCCCAGCAGAGGAATTGAAACAAAGAGCATAAACTTTATTTCCACCCATGATTCGTGCCATAATTTTTGCAAATCTTAAAGTTAATGAAAGCGATTATATTAAGAAAAAATTAAAGAAATACTCCAACTTTAGCCTAATTTTATTTACATCTTTGTACTTTAAAAAATATCAAATTGATCCTTCTAATTATCAATATGTTTCATTATGATCTAGCCATCTATTTTTGTTAATGAAATGATATCATGTAACTATCACATGATACTATTATTTTATAAAATAATAAAAATATCCTTATCTCCACCTTTCTCCTTCTTCCTCTCTCCTTTTCGATGGATCTCCTCTTCCTCTATAGCCAGCAATCCTCTTCTTCTTCACTTTCTTACATATTTCTCCTCCTTCATGGCTCCTTTCACCTCTACTCATTCCTCCACCGCCTCCCCCTCCTCCTCCCTTCTCTTCAATTGATCCCTCCTCTATCGTCGCATCCCTCTTTCTCTCTCATTCTTCATTCTCACTCATTTTTTCCTCCATGATGGCTCCCTCCACCTCTATCCATTCCTCCACCACCTCTTTTTGCTCTTTCTCCTCCTTGCTTCTCTCTCTCTTCCCTCATCTTCTATTGATCCCCTTCTCCATCGCTGGCATCTATCTTCCTTCTTTCTTCCTCCTCACCTATTTTTCTTCTCCATGGGAGCTCCCTCCACCTCACCTATTCCTCCACTGCCTCTCCTTCTCCTCCTCATCCTCCTCCCTCCTCCATCCTTTCTTCTCTCCAATTGATCTCCTCCTCTTCTCTTCCTCTTCTTCCTCCTCCAAGTTATCCATAAGCTATCCCCCTCCATGCGGCCCCTCCTCCTCCTCCTCATCCTCTTCCTCCCTCATCTCCTTTCTCATCCTCTTCCTCCCTCCTCTCTCCTCTCCAATCGATCCTCTTCTTCTCTTTTTTCTTTTCTTCCTTATTTTTTCCTCCTCCAAGTCCATCCATGAATGAGGGATATTTCTGTACATTGAGAGAAAAAATAACACCCTTTGTTGGTAAGTGAATGATCGAACCATATTGCAATATATCGATAATTAGAAAGGTCAGTTTGACATTTTTAAACTATAGAGGATGTAAGTGAAATTAAACTAAAGTTGAAAAGGATGTTCTTATAATTTTTTTTATATTAATTAACAATGTATCAGAACAATCACACAATAAGTGACATGAAATATAAGTACAACTATATGAAATATGAGTTTCTTTCTTCATTGATGTCATGGTTCATAGTTATTTTACTCTAATATATACTTAATTCAATAAGAAATCGAATAGATAAAAAAGAGAGGGTACCACTCACGTATGGGAGAGATGGACCATTGGGACCATTTGACAATGTGAAGATGAAGAAGACCTCTCCACTCCACAACCATCCGACCATCTCCGCCACTCTGTCCGTTGTCAGCACTGCCCTTGTCCTTGGATTCCATCATCTCTTTTCCTACCTCCTCCTTTCTTGATTGCCCATCCTCCCTCCTCTATATCACCACCACCACAGCCAATAGCATGGGTAGAATTATATTGAATTTGGGCCATCGGACCTACTTCTCATCTAGAATTGGAGAATTCGGGAGATGGAGAAGCAATGGGGAGAAAGTAACCGCACTCAATTGAGGGCAATTTGTTCGTATAAAGATTGAAAGTTGATTTAATATAATAATAGAGCGGAAGTTTTAAATTTGATCAATAAAGTACAAGTCCGATCTACTAATGCACTGGGCATTGGATTCCTCCCCTCTCAAAAAAAAATCATGTCGTAGGGGAGGTCCTCTCAAGCATTGGTGCTAATTACATGTTGTATGTTAGAAATGTAAACTAAGATCAAAGAAAATCTAAAAAAAAAAAAAATCCATTGATGTTGAGTGTTAAAAATCATCTTCACCTACTAGGTCTAATGTGAGAGCTATGCCTTGTGCTAAATGAGACAACTCATGTTCACAAATCTAATCTAATCACATGCAATTTTATATGATTTTATAGAAGCCAACTATTTACTAAAAATTGCTATAAATCATATAAATAAATTATAAATAATTATAAAAAATTAAATAATAAGAGGAATTTAGAAGACATGCATTGAGCCAGATATGTAAAATATTCAAAATAATTTTACCCTCCTGTATAGATATATAATGAGATAGTTCTTAAGGTATAATGCACTTGACTCTACTTGAATGCTTGCCAGCTAACTCTCCCATCTTAATAGAGTAGATGCAAGCATACGTGCACGAAATAATCAATATGAGATTATTAATATAGGTTTAAAACTTCAAATATTTTCATAGATTTTGCAACATAATGCGCCATGGTCATCTCATGTAGCATGCAAAGTCACGTTGCTATAATAGCAACACACTGATCTACCTTGAGGCAACCTAATCCGTAACCGTAGAATTGTGTTTAACATAAATTATATGCACGTATTCGTATTTTGGATTAATCCATGTCGAAATATCTCTGCATGGGTTGGACCGGATGGTTCAACCAACTTGCATCCGGTCCAACCAACTTGGCAGTGGATCCGTGGCCCCTATGGTCCAACCAACTTGGCATCCGGTCCAACCAACTTGGCAGTGGACCCGTGGCCCGTAGGTTCAACGAACCTTGTGCCGGCCAGCCGACCGTACACAGGTTTTATAGCTCCGTAACGCACGCAGAAGTACCCGCACATAACATTCAGGCGTCTCCCTGCCCTGTTCACGGGCACCGCCCTCTGTCCTCCCCTGCTATCCTTTTGCCACCTCTCCCTTTATTCTTCTCCTCGCCGCTCTAGGGTTTGTTCCCTGCTCTTCCTTCCCTTCGATCCTCGAATTCGTGTTCCTTTTCGAAATCACCAGAAATCTTGTCGTTTCCGCTGTTCTCGGACCCCTATTTCATCCTCCAACGCCGGATTTCTTGGTCTCTGGGTTCTGGCGCCGTCGATGCCGTCCAATAAATCGGTGGTCGGGTCGTCGGACCACCATCGAGGGCCGCCATCCAAGGAAGGGGACAACTATGCGGCGCCGTCGAGCGTTCTCTGGGTTGGGAACATCCCTGCGGACACCGTCGATAACGATGTCATGACCGTCTTCTCCAAGTTTGGTGCTTTGGACTGCAACACGATGCACGGGGCCAGGAGCTACTCGTTCGTGTTCTTCCGGAGCATCGATGATGCCAAGGCTGCGAAGGATGCCCTCCAGGGCTCCCGCTGCACGGGAGTTCCATCAAGATTGAGTTTGCCCGACCGGTTTGTCCCACCCCTTCGTGTAATCTGATATGGATTTTACCTAGATTGATGGAGAGAAAAATGCATTTGTCTTCCCTGCTTGTGCGTAACGTATGTGTTAATTTGTGAGCAGATTGTGGGGATGATTCCAAAAATGAATTTTGGATAAGGTTTTAGATTTTTCCAATTAGGACATGTTTCTCTATTGGTTTCCTTCTTGTGTTTTATTTGGTTATTAACGTGGAGGATTTTTAACCCAAAAAAAAGGGAAAAGAAAACAGATTAGAAGATTTGATCAACAAAGCAATACGGTGTTTTTTTATTTTTTATTTTTTATTTTTTTTTTACCGAGACATAAGTGACCAATATCCCGTCCGATAGAATCATATCGTTGAACTTAAATATTCAAGGATGATTTCCAAATCTGAATTTTTCAATGTAGTTTTTTTTTTTTGTTCTATGCCTGATTCATTTCCCCTTTTTGATTAGTCTTTAGTTATTAACAGGGAAGTTCAAAAGGTTTAATGGAAGATACAATATGGCAATTTCTGTAATAATTGGTGTCATCTAATTTAGGGGAGATGTGTTGGATTCCCTGCCATAAAAGATTATTACATGGCCTTTTTCGTTGGTATGTGATATAATCTTATCTTTCTAACTCTTGTCAATGGCAACCATAACATAGGTATCTATCTGGTTTGACATGCTTTCTGAATTTAATAGTAGGCAGGAGCTTGCCCAAGTTGTTTACATGAGGATTTAAGTGCTGTTGGCATGGTGTATATTGGTTAGCATGTGCTTCTGTCAGTACATGCCATCCGGTATTTGAAACCCAAAAGGAACCTTTTGTTAGTACTGAGCAATAATGAGCCATATCACTACAAGTCTCTATGGGCCAATATGCCTGTTACCAATGCTTACCTAGTACCAGGTGCTGGTACTGGCCCAGCATGGGTTGAAACTTGAAACAATGGTACATGGGTATATAAATATATCTACACTTGCAAAGGTGGATGGCGTCAAAATGATGGTGGTTTGTAAAGGATATGTGCACTCGGATTGATTATACCCTAATACATTATGCTTGTTTGTTAGGATTAAGGACATTACATTGATCAAATTAACAGACATTCACAAATGAATGGAAATGCCTTTTGCATTTGGAATTTTGAATCATGAATATTCATATTTGTTAAAAAGAATTGGAGTGCTACTAGTTGATGGTAATATTGCAAAAATTATAGAATTATCTCAATGAAGCAGCCTAGTTTAGGAATTATTGTTATTGATTCACCCTTTTTCCTCGCTTCATTTGCTCAATAAACTGTTGAGTCAATTTGGAAATGATGTATGACATGGAACTTGAATATCTCTTAAATTGCTAGGCGATGAAATGCAGGTTTCTTACATGGAATCTTTGAATGGTGTAACTATGAATGTTTTGAGTGGCTTTCTTTTTTGCTAATTTTCTCCAAGGGGATACTCTTATAATGGGGTAGCAAATAACTTGGGAAGTTGCTAATTAAATCATGGCTAACTCCACAAATATTTAGAAGCTAGTCCACACACATCTTTCAATAAAGATGGTTCTAATTATATAGTGTAAGATACCTATATGGCAAATGGAGGCAGAAATTTATGCAAGTTTTCTCTTTTTTTAAATGATACGAGTACATTTAATCATATCTTCTAGCTCTGATGTAAAGGAGGGAAAATCATCCTGTTGTCTATGGATGAATGTGATTGCTTTATGCTTTCAAAATGATGGTAAAAATTACATCTTATCAAGCTAATTGAGGATAGTCTATTTATTTTAAGTGTAAAGTCCAGTTATACATAAATGATAAATATAGAGGATTGGGAGCAGTTTTTTAGCAAAGAAACTTGAAAAAGAGGTGATGGGCTAGGTGCAGACCAGCCAATGGGCCATGAACATACTCTCCTAGTCGTGCATCGGTGTGCGACTCGCAGGTGCATGCGCAGACTCATGGGGCATGGTGGTTGCCTATAGTGAGCTAAACCACTTCCATCAATTTATGCATCAGTGTGTGACTTGCAGGTGCAACCCTTCATTATTATAATCTGCTACATTTTAAACTTTTAGTTTGACTTAGGGCATATTTATATGTTATAGGAAATCAAATTTGGTGGAATAACCAAAAAATTATAGGCAGATGGAGTTATGGATTCTTGTGCTAATCGATGATTTCATCCTTATCGTGCCTTCTCCCATTAATCCTTTTTACACAAGAAATGCATAGCTGAGCCATGTACATGAGATAAGACCTGTGGATTATGGATTTTTTCCTCTGTAAGCTTTAGATAAGTTAATGAGTATATGATAATGTCCTGATATGTTAAAATACCTATAGACTATGATCAATGATTTTCTTCTAGGTGTTGCAGTCATTTGCAGTGGAAAATTACATATGAAACTGGACTGAGAATTTTCTTTAATTTTTGGTTTCAGGCAAAAGCAGTTAAGCATTTATGGATTGGAGGAATCAGTTCATCTGTCACAAAGGAACAACTTGAGGATGAATTTTTGAAGTTTGGGAAGATTGAAGAACACAGATTCCTCAGGGATCGAAACTCTGCGCTTATTGACTATCACAAGATGGAAGATGCTATTGCTGCTCACAAAAACATGAATGGAAAGCATTTAGGTGGTGAACCATTACGTGTTGATTTTCAGAGATCCCAACCTCCTAGAAAGGTGTGTAGTTATTAGTGCTGGTTTTCCCATATTTTATATTGCTTGCAAGCCTGTTATCCAATATTTTAATTAAAGCTCTAGTGACTTTCTTTTTAAACCTTCTGCTGTACTGTTGTGGTCCTGATATCATTATCATCATGACCATAGGATTGGCCTGACCAACGAGACTCAAGGAATGGACAGTTCAGCAGTCGGGTTTGGGCATGCAGGAATGGTTGCTGCCACCTGATGGAAGAGGTTATCATGATTCTTCCTATCATGGGTCTAAGAGGCATATGGTATTTCTTGAACCAGAAAGTTAATTCTTAATGTATTTTGACACGTTTTAGCCTGTTCTTTTCTGTTGAAATTCAGATTAGAAGTTTTACTATCTTATAAGCTGTTTCTTGTTTTGTATTTGTTCAAACTTTCTCAGCCACATGGAGGACGAAGAGATGGCCACCAAGCGATGTTCTTTGGATTGGATACCCACCTTCAATACAGATTGATGAGCAGAAGCTTCATAATGCCATGATTCTGTTTGGTGAGATTGAGAGGATCAAGTGCTTTCCATCCAGGAACTATTCTTTGTTGAATTCAGAAGCATTGATGAAGCTAGGCGTGCCAAGGAAGGTTTGCAAGGGCGCCTGTTTAATGATCCAAGAATACAGATACTGTTTGCAAGCAGTGATCTTGCACCTGGTAAGGATAATACACCACCATTTCCAGGGTTTAGAGCGCCTAGACCTGAGATGTTATTTCTGAAGGGCCTATCGGACCTTTGGAATTGTATGCTCCTGGTCGTGCTATAGCCCCAAATAGTTTCCTGGGTCCTTGTTCCAAATAGGGTGCCTGGACCTGGTATTTTAATGAGGCCATTTGGACCACAAGGATTTGATCCTTGTCATGGGAGTCCGGAGTTCCATGATTCTGGTGGCACTACCATGCGTTCTAATTGGGGACAGCGATCTCCATTGGCACAAGGTATTCTTCTTTCTCCACCAAGTTTGCGCCCTCCTTTCCAACCCATGCCAGGTTTATGGGATGAATTTGACATAAGAGAGGTGAAAAGATCTAGGATGGATGGTTCTTCCACCGATAGTGCTTTCTTTCATGTAAGGAGGGTGGATGGTGAGGGTATTGGAGACCCCTCTGGGTTTTCTCAACCCGATAGAGGTGCCTCCAGTCAAAATTGTGCAAGTCCAGTTGTTCATGGCTATGGTGAGCTGCATCCTTCTCATCGTAGTGACCATTGTTGGCGTGGTATTCTTGCCAAGGGTGGAACTCCTGTTTGTCATGCTCGGTGCGTGCCTATAGGAAAGGGCATTGACTCTCATTTGTAAGTTTAAATTCTCACCAGCCAATTCATGAGTAGATTTATAAAATAATTGGTTATATGTTATGATGATTGATATATGAACTATTTTGGCAGCCCTGAAGTTGTTAATTGCTCAGCCAGAACAGGATTGGATATGCTTACAAAGCACTGTGCCGATGCCACTGGATTTGACATTGTCTTCTTCCTACCTGACAGCGAAGATGACTTTGGTTCTTACACTGAATTTCTCCATTACCTGGGCTTAAAAGGTCGTGCTGGGGTTGCAAAGCTTGATGATGGGACTACTCTGTTTTTGGTGCCCCATCAGATTTCTTGACCAAGGTATTGAATGTTTCTGGTGGTGAGCGTCTGTATGGTGTTGTTCTGAAATTGCCACAGCAATCAACTAATGCAGCGGTACAACCACCACAACTAGCAATTCCTCCCCTGTCATCCCATTACATTGATCGGCAAGAGGCATCTAATTCACGGAAGGGTTATCAGTCTGTCCCACAAAATGAAGACCAAGCTTTAAAAGTTGATTACAATAGGCCATTATATGTGGAGCCAATGCATCATTCAGGTGTTGGAAATTCACTGTCGATGCTTGCTGATGGACCATGCGCAGCACAATCAGCTTCCCTGGACGATGCTGGCAATTCTGCTGTTGCTTCCCAGGTGGAGGCTTCCTTGACTCCTGAAGTAATATCTTCTTTAGCTTCTCTGATTCCCAGCAACAATCAGTCATCGGCTGCTGGGACTGTTCAAATGCCATCGGGTTCTACTAGTGGGCCTGTTTCATCTTCTGCTTCTGTGATGCATGACACGTTAATGCCTTTTGAAGGATGGAGACAAGACCGAGCAGCAGTTTCTAGTGCTCCCCTAGGGCAAACAACCATCTTCCACAGCATTTAGATCAACAGTTTAATCACCAGGCACCGCTCATCTCTCACTTTCTGACATATACTAACATGCCAAGTGGACCAGATCATTCTGCAGAACCTATTGTTGGTGGTACACAAGTTCTGAACCCTGCTTTAAACATGCCAGAGTCTCCATCTATTCCGACCAGACCATATCATTCAATACCATCCCATGGTGCCCAATTTCCAGGTTCTTTTGCTTCTCACAGCAACTATGGCATATTACAGACAACAAATGCTGCTCCTGTATTCAACCAAGCAGTTCAGCAGCAGTTGAAACCCACTTCCTCATCTTCTCATGATCAAATTGGAAATCTGCCCCAGCCCCAAATTGCCATTCCACCTACTCAAGGGCATCAGCCACAAACTGTTTTACCTGGTTCAAGTACTTCAGGTAGTGATGCTGATAAGAACCAGCGGTACCAGTCAACCCTTGAGTTTGCTGCCAGCTTACTGCTGCAACTTCAACAACAACAAGCTGTACAAGGGACTGGAAATCAACACTGAGAAATATTCTCACTTGGCAGGTATTCTTTTCACCTGGATTTCATTGATTTATTAATATGCTGAAGTTTCTTTATTAATTTAGGAGTAACTCCTCAATGCCACTGCGAAAGGAGTATCTATTAGGTGCATTTAGTTTAGTTATTGGTACTTTTTTATTGTTTGTATTCTATGATCTCATTATTTTCAGGTGATGTTATTTCTGATCAATTGTGCTTGCAGAAGTACAATTATGACGTTATAATAGGCATGTTCTTTCAACAAGTTTCACTGATAAATAATAAATACTTTTGATGTTTGACTACCATTATATCGATAACAAGACTCTTAAAAATTTTCTGTCTTTTATTGAGTATTTATTATAACTTTTATGTGAGTTTGAAATACAGGCTATTGTTGTTTCTATGGCATGCTTCTTTCCCCCCCTTTCATGTCTACTGCTGAAAATTAGTAGTAATATTATGATTCATAATGAAGTGAGAGGTGTGGGCAATCCAAGTGCTTGTCAGGTTTACGAATACCATGATGATTTCAATCTCATATTTGATTGGTTTAAAATGAAAAGTTTTCTGTACAAAGTCATCAAACGATTCTTCTGTATTTTAAGCAAATTTCTGTTCTTAATTAGTTTCATTTGGTATAATTAGGTGATTAGAGGAAATATTGAGCTGAAATGTAATTTTAGGTGTCTAAAATCTGATTATACTGTTATCAGAATTCTATTGGAGAATGAATCAAATAACACCTTTGATAAAGCCAGTGTATAGATTATGTATTGCCTTTTCAGTTGATTTTACGATACTAGGTTATATAACAGTTTTTCAGTTTTATTTATGATATGAAGGGGAAAAGGAATGGGTAATATCTTTATAGCAGCATGCTAGAGATGGCATCAGATGGTTCATGGGAACTTTAGCATTGTTACTGTAAAGTTGATGATAATTTGATATGATGGTTGATTTATCAAATCATAATGTTATAATAGCATAAATTACTTGTAGCTATTAAATGTTCTATTACTTGTCATCATCATTATCCTAAGATTTGAGAAGGAAACAAAATTACAATAAAACGCAAGTTAATAAGATTTTTTTTAAACTATCTGCTTGAATTAGTTTTTTAAGTACTCTGGAATCTGTTTAATAACTGACAAATAACCATGAGGTGAAATGCAATTAACTCTTGAAAGCTATATCATGAAAGTATTGATTTATTAGCAATGTCAAATTTGGATTGTTGGTTTCTTGTGTCATTTATATATGCTTATAGTGCACAATGTAATTTGATCTTGAATTAGTTGTTATCTGTCTGCCTTCAAACGTTTGGTCTTTTGTTATGATGATTACTTGAAATGCTTAGTACACACACTGAAATTGGTTGATATGGCACTGGTCTAATGTTAAGCAATAAGCATATTTGTAGGTGTAGATCAATGATTGTTGAAATGCTGTGTCCTTTTAGGCATGTATACTTTGCAAAACCAACTTAAATGTATTTGTGCCAATTGAGATAGAATTTTGACCAAGTACAACTTATCAGTAATTTGCATGACACAAAGAAAAGAATGGTCAATTCTTGGATTACTAAGAAACTTGGATGAGAACTTCATTTTCCTCTATCTACTTAAATGTTTTAGATTTTTCTCTTTGTTTTGAGAATGTTGCAAATTTTTTTTTGTTTTTATATGTACAAATGCAAGACAAGCCATAAAGCAATTCAAATGAAGGCATTGTGGCATAAAATTTTGAGTTGTCTTTCATACTGATTCTTTTCTTCTATATCGTTGTTTCTCTGGACATGCATCTTTAACCAAATTATTTGGTCACCTCAGTAGAACTTAAAATCTTAATAGAGAAATCAACCTTTTGTTGATGAATGCTCGTCGAACTTTGTATATCCTTTTCTCCCAGTCTTGAACCTTTCTTGCATTCTCAGAATGCTTTTCATAATTTCATCAAATGGTAAAGCAATCTTAATAGAACCACATGTATCGAAATTGAAAGGAAGCACGATTGATTTCCAGCTAGTTCGAGGAACTTCTGCCTTCTAATGCATTAGTAACTTAGTGGAGAAGTAGAAGGAGGGGTCGCCCCCTTTTGTACTCCAACTGTCATTTGTAGCTAGACTATTGAGAAAAAGGGGTATTTGGGAGCCTGCAAAGCCTTTCACTTTTTTCCTGCCTCTTCTATATCATCATTGGATCAGAGAGTCCCGAGCTCTCTCCACCGCCCTCCCACCTTTTCAGGTCATGCCATCCTTTTTCCTCTTACATTCATTTCACCTGCTTGACACTAATACTATACAAAATCCACCGTGCAAACAAGAATATTTGGTTACCATCATTCTCACGAATCAGATGCCTGAATCATATTTAGGCCTTAAGTAATCGACATGGTTTATGGGGCCCCAACATGCACAGAAGAGCTTTATTGGCTGGAGAGGTGATTTGTGAACATGTTTGCAAAGGTTGCATGCTTGTGATGACAATCTCTGCCGGCAATTAGTTTGCTGTGTTCTGTTTCAATTAGTTCAGGGCGTAGAGATAGCCAGCCGAACTACTCCATATTTCCATTATTATATCATCAAGGTCTCCCGTTCATATTAAGACTTTGCATGCCAGCTTATCCTACATTGCTTTGCAAATATACCAAATATTTAGCCTCTAAGATTGTTTATCAATTTGGCAAGGATTCCTTTATTTGATCGAAACAATAATTAAAAAATATGAAAATTAATTTCAAGTAACTTTAAACCTTTTATTTGGCTTTGGCTGGAGCAAAAGGTACTGAACACCTGACCTTGAGATAATCATGATGTTTTTCATGAGTTCCTTCCTTTACGCGAGGATGCAACAAACAGTAAAGATTTGGGCAATTCATCTTATGATTGTGGATGCTTTATTGTTTTCTCAATAATCTTATGCTTCCCGTATGGCTCAACCTATTTTTTTCAAGAATGAAAATTATTTCTTTCCATTTGTCAGCCAACTTTGATACGAATCAATGGTGGTCTTGTTGTGAGGGTTAATGCATGTAAAATCAATCTGTTGGTCAGACATTTGTTTAAAGTGGGAATTACATTTAAGATGCACATAGAACCTCCTCCCTTCTGCGTAAACAACAGAGAAAAGGATAAAAAAGGGTGCAGAAATGCTATTGAGAGTTGGATGATGTAGTGATATTAGCTTTGGGATTGCATCTGGATTTTGCCACCTCGTTAGATTAAGTTTAGGCAGCATTGGTTCGGGTGTAAAGCAGGCATGAGGATTCCAAGCTTTATGCCTGCAAAAGAGCCATTGAAAACAGGCTTAATGTTGGAATTATTTTTCTGGTCAAATATGCTATATGACAGCCATAACTATTCCAACTGGGAGCTATCATAAGCTATCTGTTGTTATAAAGAAATCTCTTATACCTACTCGTTACTTTTTATGGACAAAATAACGCTCATGTCAAGGTTATTCAGAATATAGTAACCAAACAAAATTGGAACTTTATCATAACTATTCCCATAGGCATAATTTTGCCATGCCCGTCATTCCTTGGAACCAAATGCAGCCTGATAGTGAATTCAGGATATTGGAATGTGCCTGTACAAAAAGCTTTTTAAGAAATAATGTGTACGTAAACTAGAAAAGCTTCATAAGTTATGTCAAATAGCCATTATTTGTTCTTAGTGTATATGTATTAGTCTAACATAGGGATAAGTTATGATTTATGGTAATGTTAAAGTATTTTCATTTGATTGGGCTTCAGTCTTGATAATGCGAGTGAAAAATATGGGTAAAAACAATGCATCTCTTTTTAGGATTGTATTAATATTTGTAGAGATATGTACAGATGACTTAACATAAATGGAAATATAAACAAGCATAGAAGTGAAAAATAAAATAAGCCTAATATGCTATTGCCATAAATATATTTAATGTCATAAATACAATAATACTCTAACATGTCCCGCAATTTGAACATCCCACGGTTGAATGTGAAGATTGGATCGAAGTAGAGTAAATCAGAAAGTGGACAATGACTTTTTGAAAATATTAAGTTGCTTTTCAGAAGAAATGTGAAGATGAGATAAATCATCCATTTGAACTCTCGTAGGAAATGATGATTAAGCTGAATGTGCTTGGTGTGCGTATGAAGAATCGGGTTGGCAGCAATATAAGTAGTGTTGAGATTGTTACAGTAAATAGAGATAGGCCGCACAAGGCCTGCGCTAAGATCTCGAAAATGATGGTGAATCTAGATGGTCTCAGTGAGCATGAATGCGACGAAGTAATATTTAACTTCGGAACTTGATCGAGATATAATAGACTGTTCTTAGCAGATCGGGAAATAAGATTTGGATCCAGAAAGATACAAAATCAGAAGTCGAGTGTCGAGTATGAGGACATCTTGCCTAATCCATATTGAATAGGCCATTAAGGACGGATGCTAACATTGAGAAAATTGAAGTCCATAGGATAAAGTACCGTGAATGTAGTGAAGGATGCATTTGACATCTTAGAATTGTGGTTCACGCAGAATTGGGCTATGAGGTTGACAGCATAAGAGATGTCTAGATGATTGAAAGTAAATATTGCAAAGCCCCATGATCTGATGATAAGTGTAAGAGTCCTCAAGCAGGCGACCTTTGTGAGTGGACAAATTGGTGTTAAGCACAAGAGTAGAGATCGGCTTATTGGAGGAGAAATCATGATGCTCCTAGAGGTTATGAGCATATTTTGTTGAGTAAGAATACACCACTAGTCGAATTAGAGACTTTCATTTTCAAGAAGTAATGAAAAGGGTTCAGATCTTTCATGGCAAACTCAGCCTGTAAGGTAGAACTTAAGAAAGCCAATAGAGAGGAGGAGCTATCAGTAATGATAAGATCATCAATATATAGTAAGAAGATAATGATCCTTTGTGCGGAACAGAGGACAAACATGGAAGGGTTGGTTGTATTCCTCTTAAAATCTAATTCAGAAAAAAAAGAGATAAATCGTTGAAATCAGACACGGGGTGTCTGTTTGAGCCCATAAATAGCCTTCTGCAAGCACCAAACGTGGTAGGGGTAGGATGGATGTACAAAATCAGATGGCTACTTCTTGTAGACCTCCTCAGACAATAGTCCATAAAGGAAGATGTTTTTAACATCTAACTATCGAAGAGATCATTTAAAAGAGATAGCAATATATAGGACAGTGCGAATAGTAGTAGGCTTAACTATCCAGGAGAAGGTCTCATTGAAGTCGATCTCCGATTGCTGTTTATAGTTTTGAGCAACCAATCATGCTTTGAGGCGCTCCAAAGAGCCATCCCCTTTGTTTACTTTGAAGACCCACTTGCAGCTGATGAGATTAACAGAGGGTGGCGAAGACACAAGATCTCAGATAGCATTGGAGAGTAAGGCTTGATATTTGTCCAACCTTGCCTATCACCAACCTACATGCTGAAAGGCTTTAGAAAAGAGTTAGGTTTAGTAGGTAAAGTAGAAGATATGGAAGCCATGTGGGAAGAGGAGATATCTCGCTTTCAGACAAGGATCTCGTGAGCATAGGGTGGGTGCGAATAGGAGACAATGCAGGAGCGACGGAGGGTATAGATGAGGGTGGCGACTTGATTGCATCAGAGGAACCGATCCCAATAACTGGATCGATCTTAGCCGATCTAAGTGAGGATCGATCCGATGTGGGAGTGTAGGCTTGAGTGTGGTTTCAACTATGATTAGGGATTCGATTTTAGATTTGGGAGGACGAGATCATCTAGTATAGACATGAAGTCGTTTCTGATTGTTAGACGAGGTATGCATCTCAGTCCTAGGTAGAGAGGAGGTAGAGATCTCGTTGGTAGGCAATCCTTCCAATTATAAGGAATCTGGTTAAATATTAGGAGTAGAATATCCAGAAGAATTAGAAGCAGAAATGTTGTTAAGAAGAAAATCAAATTGTGAGATTGTTTCGAGGGTAGAGAGATCACTACCTAATAGAGATGGATTTGATAAACAATTTTGAACAATTAAAATTTAAATGAGAATATGCAGAGTCAATAAATTTGGAGAGACAAGAGTATAGAAAATAGATTCAACGAATGTAACATGCCGAAAATATAAATTTACCGATACTTGGATAAAGGCATCGAAACCCTTTGTGTTTATCAAAAATTTTTAAGTAAACACAAGATAGAGACCGAGGAGAGAGCTTATGATCGGTGATGTCCTGTAGATCTAGATAGCATAAGTATTCGAATATCTTCAAAAGTTGCAAGTCTCGAGGAGGATAGCCATGCAAGACATAATAAGGTGATTTGCCCTTTAAAACAATAATAAAGGAAATACGATTAATAAGAAAAATAATAGTTTGAATTGCATCAACTCAAAACCTAGCAGACATGCAAGATTAAAAAAGTATAGTTTTAACAATATGAGCAATGTGTTATTTTTTCGTTTAGCTACCTCATTTTGTTGTGGTATATGTGGACAAAAAATTTTATGAGTTATATCATATTTACGAAATAAATAAGAATTGTTCATTATCATACTCTTTTCCTCCATCGGACTGGAAAGATTTAATTTTCTGTGGAAAGACATTCTCAACTAAAGTCTTAAATTCAAAAAATTTGCCAAACATCTTATGCTTGAATTTTAATAAATATATCTATGAATAGCGAGAATAATCATCCATAAACAGAATATAATAGTTGAAATCAGAAATAGAATTACTAGGTGCTTGCCATACATCAGAATAAATCAATTGAAAAAGAAAAATCGAAAGGAACTCATATTCATTAAAGGAAAGTTTCATATGTTTACCAATATGACATGCATTGCAATAAGACAAATTTATTCTAGATTCAAAGTGCACATTATTCTCTTTCATAAACTTAGACAAACTAATTGACTCGGATGACCTAACCTCTTATGCCAAAGCTCGCCGTTAAGTGTCATAGCAACCAAAGTAGATTTTGACTTATTCCATATACTTGCAACTCTCGAAAATAAAGGATAAAGTGACATTCTCGGACTATTGCATCGTAGAATCTCCATTCTGGTTTCCTTGTCCTTTACAAAAGAATTAGTTGAGTCAAATTCGAATGTTGAGTTATTATCGCGATAAAATTGATGAACAAAAGTAAGTTGCATTTATAGAAAGAAGAACAAGAATATTTTTAAATCAAAGATCAAGTAGGAGTATTTAATTTTATTTCATCAGTTTTTGCAATAAGTAGTTGACCATTACTAGCAAAAATTTTATCTCTTTCATAATAGGACTTAGAACTTAAAAGCATACATGTATCTAATGTTATATGATTAGAAGTACCAGTGTTAGGGTACCAGACCTCCTAAGGGGATTCATGAAGGTTCGTGATCGTAAAAATTTATGGAAAGTTGTCAGAGACAAAGGCGTAATTAAATCTCTATTTGTACTGGAGAGTGGTGTGATCGAATTTGCCACATATCTAGCACTGCACTCCAATGCGTGGTAATGAAGAGGATGTCAGTTGATGTGGTGGAGTCGACAGTTGGTTTTGCGTCTGTGGTTGTGGAAAAGAATTAGGAAAAAGTGAGATTATATGAAAAAAGCTATGAAGGATATGCTTGTTGAGATCTTCGACCATACGATTGTCCACAATCTTCTCTCTATCTACGGTCTTCATGAGATCTACCTCCACGGCCACCTCGATTTTTTCGGCCTCGATTGGCATAAAGGGCACTAGCATTGTGTGATGAGTTTGTTGGATGACGATTGTTTCTCTGTATTTCGGTCTCCTACATGAGAAGAGGACAGAGTTGATCGAAGGTGGGTTTAGTTGGTGAGTGTTTAATGCACTCACAAATCCTTGATATTCTTCTGGAAGCTCTAAAAGAACAGTCATTACAAGATTGTGATCTAACTCGCCTTCTCCAATTGCATCTAGGGCATCTCCGATAGTCTTAGCCTTCTACATGTACTCGATCATGCTCATTGTTTCCTTCTTTTGTTCTGAAGTTCCAACTTGAGAGAGAATGCGGTGGATGCAGTTTTATTTAAGAAATATGCCTTAATCGCCATCCAAACCTCGCATTCTGTCTTTGGTGAAATAGATATTACTATCTATAAAATGCTCAAAGACAATGTTGCGTTAATCCATGATAGTATAGTTATATCTTCTTTCTTCAAGATAGGGTAGGTCGTGACATCTATATATGAGGAGATTCCAAAACTTTCAAGCACGTTCGAAAACATTTGTTTCCAAATAAGATAGGTGTCAGTGAGTTCAATTGAACAGAGATTTTGATGTTGATGACGGGAAGTAGTGAAGACACATTAGCCATAATAAATTTGTCGTTAGATGATAGAATAAAAGTTGCACTAAGGAATTGATAGCGGGTACTGTAGCAGGATTTGCTGTAGCAGACTGTAAAAACAAGAAAATAATATGAAAGAAAAGAGAATGTTTGATGTTGGTTATGTGGATCCACCAGAGATGTGTATGGCTATGTGAAAGAAAGAGAAGGAGAAGAAAGAAGGAATCGGTGGTTTAGGATCCATCGGGGATGATCATTTATGGTGGTGGTTTATCCTAGGGTTAGGGTTTTGGCTTTGATGCCATGAAAATGTGGGTAAAAGCAATGCATCTTTCTCTAGGGTTGTATTAATATTTATAGAGATATGTACAGATTACTTAGTATAAACGGATATGTACAAATAAGGCATAGAAGTAAATAATAAAATAAATTTAATATTTTACTGTCATAAATACATCTAATGCTATAAATACAATAATACTCTAATAACTAGAATAGAGTGAAATGAGAATGGCATAGAGGCTCAAGATCTAGAAGGTTTTCTGTGGACCTGATTCACTTTTCTTGAGTCATTCATTTGTGGTCCTCTCCCTCTTTGTTCATCATGTTATCTTTCAGGCAAGTGCTTTTGTTAAATTTTCTGCTAATGATTATTGGCTTTCTATAGAAACTGATAAGGTTCTGTCTGCTGTAATTTTCTAGATTGTTAATATTCTTTTCATACCCCATTGTATGAGCTCATAACATATAGTGATGAAAGAGTTGATGGGGATGATGCCTTAAACATTTTATTGCTAGTGGATCGCATGCAACTGTTATGCGCTAAGCATGATGGTAGGAGGGCATGACACCACATAGATCACCACAGGGCAATTAAGATGTATTTGCTTTAAATGATAGTGGAAAGGTTGGTTTATATCAGTTATATAGGAAAAAGAGGTTGATTTAGGAGTAACCTAGATTTCTTGGGTGGTTGAAGATGAAGTCATGGGTATCCATCATTGGTTTGTATGATGCAAGCATTAGATTGCATTAGATTCCAGAGCTGGTTAGTCATCTTAAGCAAAAGATATTGACTAGCAAGGTTCGGGAACATAGTATTAGTGGGAAGAGGTAAAGTTTCTTTCAGAAGCTTCAACTTGTCGCTTGAACTTGAGGTAGGAGAATCAACTGTGAAGGAAAACTATAATCAGCTGGGGATTCTAGATGATATAGAAGGACATGAATGTTGTGTTTAGACGCAAGGAGAGATGTTTCCCTAAAGATGAACTTGCATGGACTTCTATCATATTATTTTGGGTTGGCTCATGCCAAGGTCACCCGAGACTAGAAGGGAAGTTTCAGGGCAGGACTTACCAGACTAGTTGAAAGCGGTAAGATGGATTCTGAATTGTGTTGATAGTTATGTGAGTAAAGGAATTATGGTAATGGGCAAACCCTTACCAACTTACATTTGTAATGATATGCATGCATCAAGTTGGGTGCATTTATATCTGTGTAAGTACCAGAACATCTGATGGAAAGTGTTAACTTTATAGCATCAAATTAGTGGGACAATTGGTATTTACAAGTATTCTTTTTGTGGTGCCTAACTTCCTACTTGAGGAGCATGAGGAAAGTTGGGAAGCATCAATTGTTCTTTAATCCAATAGTGTATTTGGCAGCAGCTGGCTGTATGTTGACCATCACATAACTTTGCCTTTGGAAATGGACAAACTATAGGTTGCATTGCCGTCCATTATTTAAGTCCTTAGGAATTCAGTATGTGAAGGCTGGTACTACTTCCAATGAGGATATCCATGCTTTTGGCATTCTTCCCCCTCTAAAATGTCAAGATGGCTTCAGGACGTAGGATTGATGTTGCATGCTGTATACGAATTCCAAATTTTGCCAAATAAGAATTTCGTGATCATGCTTTTAAGGACCTGCAATGGGGCTTGCTTAGGGTTATTTGTGGATCGGTATTCTCATGTGGATTAGCAATACGATTCATTATAAATTGGTTTAAAGGGTTGACTTTCCATGAGGGGCATGTATTTCATGCCTTTGCTGAGACTCGGGTTACCTAAATGACTTGTTCCCATTTTGCGAATTGGTAAGTTTCATGCACATTTGCAATACGATTTTCGAAAATTGTTTAATGTGAAGACTTTCGATGGAGAGATGCATTTCCTGTCTTTGTTAGGATTCTAGATATATAGGATTGGAAATTGAGTTGGAATCTAATCCTATGATAATAAGCAAGATGCTTGGTCCGATGAGAATTATAATCTTTGCATCTTTACAAAATTAATGGTTGTAGCTTGAAAGCCTTGAGAGGTGAGCGGTGAGCTTAGTTTGACAAAATGAGATCGTAAAAGGATTGAGGAGTTCAGCTGTATTCGATTGGTGGGGAAGAGATCCTTAGACATCTATTTGAGAATTGTGCGGTGTGTGAACTTCTATTAACACATTAGTAGTAATTAAAAACGTATAAGTGAACCAATGGTTCAGTTAATGTAGGGCCTGCTTTAGTGGTTACCTCCTTTGCCAAGCAATAAGAGACTCTGGGTTTGATGGTCTATTTTCCAAAACCGGACCTGGTTATTCTTCTTTTCCCTAAAAAAACATGCATTCGAGCACGTGTTTGCTCGTGTACTCGTTCTTCCAACTATTCAATATGTGGCCTTGTTAGTGGAACACGTAAGATAAAGACCAAAAGAAAGAAATAACGATATTTTACACTCTCACCAAAAGAAATAAAAGAAATGACATGGTGAGGAGATGTTCATAGCCTCCGTGTGAAATTCTTCTTTTGCTCGATGCATAAATTGTCGATTTTCGGATAGTATAGCTTTGTTCGTCCGGAATTTTAATCTATACCCAGCTTTGCTGGTCCGAAATTTTGATCTATGCCCAGGGTTGGCTCGTATGCTAAATAGATTATTACGTGCCCCACACGCAAGGTGGCTTTCCCGTCGAGCGTTTCTACGGACCTGGTTTCGGTATCATTGAACAAAATTTGAACTATAACGGCTCTTTCAACTGGTTCTCCTCCAATTTCCAACCCGGGGAATTAACGGCTCTCCGAACCGGTCCTCTCTAATTTCCAACTGGTTGTATGAGAATTTGTTGCAATCCAGTTTTTGTTTACAATCATTTGTCCTGTCCGTGAAGGATGACAAACATAAGTATTTTGCTCTCGTTTAATTCATGTTTATTTGTAACTTTTGTTGGATCTGGATCCGAATTTGGATTTAAACTTTTTTTGGAATTAGGATCTAGTAAAATTTTCAAGCTCTATTTAGATATCCAGCAAAAAATCCAAAATTATCTAAAATAATTGATTAAGAGAAATTCTTTGTGCACCGCAAGTAGTGTAGAAAATTCGATGTAGAACGTATCATTTTATTTCATTGGTCCACATAGCTATTGTTTTTTAATGCGTATTTAATGCTTACAACTTTATTTTTTATTTAAAATTTTGAACGATGAAAATACGTCTGTTTTTTAAAAAATTATGACATTCTATATCCATATTATCGTATCCTGCATTCAGAAAGTCATAATTTTTGTGCATAGTATGTCATAATATAACGTAGGATGTCATAATATGCATAAAATATCATAATTTTTTTCAAAGAATCGAAGTATTTCGTCATTTAAATTTTAAACGAAATAGTAAAGCTGAAATAGTAAAGCTGTAGATATTAAATACGTATTGAAAATGATCAGTTAAAAATGTTCCTTTCATATTATGACATCCTGTATCAAATCATGATTTTTTATGCACAAGAAGTCACAATATGTCACAGGATGTCATAATATACCACAGAATGTCATAATTTTTTTATACAGGTTGTCATAATACGATGTAGGATGTCATAATATATCATAGAATGTCATAATTTTTTTAAAAATAAAATATTTTGTCATTCAAAATTTTCAAATGAAAAGAAGAATTGAATGTATTAAATACATGTTGGAAAGTGATTACCATGTGGATCAATCAAATAAGATGGTGCACTTTATGTCGGATCTTCTGTACCATCTGTGGTGCATAAAGAATTTTCCAACTAATTAAACTTAGAATTTGAGAACCGGAGTAGGGCTTAACCTAAAATATAACTAAAATTAGTGGGGTCTAAGTGTGTTGCACACTCGAGCTTGGTATTTACTTAGGTTTGGGCTTCAACCTTAATAGCTTCTTGAGCTTCTTTTAGTTTAAAAGATATAAAATAATATTTGTAAAGATTAAATATTTGAAAGAGATCGATAACATCCTTGTGTCGATGGTTCTTGGTAAGAGTATCAGTGCATGGAACAGGGCTATGGATATGTTGTTTTGTCACCAAAATCATATTCTTAAAGGGTAAACGTGGATCGAATAATATATATCCAGATTTATTTTTGCATCCACATCTCTTCGAATATAAATAAAAATTTGAGCATTCAATTAATATTAATATTCATATTTATATCCATAAAAAATAAATAAATAAATAGATAGTTATTCGATCCATATTAAAATATTTAATTCTATTTATAATTTATTTAAATTTATATAGAATTTGAGTTTTTTAAAATATATAATTATATTAACATGTTATTAATTTATCATTTATTCAGCAATATTTTTGATTTTATGGTCATAAAATTTAATTATCTAATTTATATTTATATTTGTATCCATATTTTCAACATCTAACTCGTATCTTTATTTGTTTAAAATAATATAGATATAAATTTTTGTATTTGACTAATATTGTTATTCATATTTATATTTATTAAATAAATAAATATAGATATGAATATATTAGTATTTAATCTGATTTTTACTCTATTTCTAAAGCAGACATATGTTTTGTTTGTTATATAAGATTCAGGTAGGGCATAGCTAAACTTGAGCCCAACCCATTTTAACATATGGGCTCATATTTTAAGCCCAACCCAGCTTGTTGGGTCCAAGCTCTTTCAAAATTCTTCAGGCTTGGGCATGCTATCCGGCCCTTGAATAGGACTAAGTCGGAGACACATTGAAGACACAAACCCAACCTCTTGACCACAATGCATTTGTTGATTTTTGTAGGTTGTTCTTATACTTATGAAAAGTATTGAGGTTATTGAATAATTATTTAATATATTATTTTTTAATAAATTATGTTTTTCTTCTTGAAGTTTTGGTCGGGCTTTAAAATGTCCTTAAAACTAAAAAGCTCAAATTTGATCATTCTACTTCTTGGATCATTTTAATGTCATCTTTCTTTGGATTTCCACCACTTTCTCTTATTGAAAGTCTCGACGAGCAATAGTTGATGTTTATGTGATAAAAATTGATGCTTATATAGCCAAAATTATTAAATGGATGTGATGTGGCACCAAGTTAGTGAAATATAACAGTCAAAAACCCCTGCTCATAGATGACATGGCACAGACAATGATGTGGCATAATAGATAAAAATAATGCACAGGTGACGATGTGGTATATATCATGAAATTTTTATAAAAATATACAATCATCAAGTGGCACATCATCATCTACGTGTCGCATCATCGCTCATATGCTATAAATTATATTTTTGATCTTCTAGGTTTCATAGATGTTTTACATGGTCCTTATAATTTAAAACTCTCTAATTAAGTTTTTTGTTCTCAAGTACGATTTAGTGTAATCTTTTCGAACGAGTAGTTGGATAGATGATGATTTCGAAATAGGGTGAGCCACTAAATGCATTTAAAAATTCGGAGATGCAGTGATATTCAAAATAGGGAGGCTGAGACAATCTAGAGATGGTTTTGAAGTTAATTAGGTTCGGAGATCTAAAGACAATCGTTGTAGTCGTGGCAATGGGTGAAGAAGTACTTGTTAAAAAATATATTCCAAAATCAATCGTCAATCTGTTGACGATCGTGCTTATCTTGTAAATTGTATATGAATTTTTATTAATAAAATTATTTAGTATTTTTATTATAAATTGTTCATTTTTAAACTTCTGTATTGTAATGAAGTCCTTAGGACTAGAATTAATCGATAAAGGAGGATTTGTCATTAAATCCTTAAAAGTGTTCACGACCCAATGATATGCTATTAATAGGACGATAGCAATATCGAGTATAGGTCGTTGTGTGCCATATGAACTGGTTGTCCTCTTAATTAAGGAGTGTGGAGATACTGTTATGACGTGCAGATGGAATGTAGGAGTACATTCACATCGAACGTGATCATGTGCCGAATACTCTGCTGTCAAGTA
>KE504952.1:285798-326975 GCA_000441515.1 Elaeis oleifera
TTATGTTCTCCATCTAATTTTTTTTTTTAGATTTTCAGGATTACTAATCTCTCTTCTTATTTCTATCTTCCTCTATATTATTTAGATTAATCTCATCTCCATCCATATCCAATTAATTTTTAATTTTAAGATTTTTTTGCCTGACTACTCGGGATTTTTTTTTCATACCAATCTCCTCTTACATCTTTTGATTAACTCTTCTTATCTTTCTTTGATTAATCTTCTCTTATCTCCATCTTGAGATGATCCAAAATAAAAAAAAAATAGTAGATAATCTTATATTCAAATAGTTTAAAAATTATTTTAAATATTTATTATTTTTGATCATTTTATCATTTAAAAGCAGTTTTTGGATCTGTTAATCAAATATATAGTAAATTATTTTTATAGCTTCAAAATAATTTTAGGACGTTGATGGTCAAATGAAAAACTGCTTTGTTAGTTTTCGATATCAAAAAATAATTTTACTAAAATTATTTTTGGCTAAAAGCTGGAGCATCCATAAACAAACATTCACAAACAGACCTGTAGGTTTTACTAATAAGATAAATAAGCTAGCACCTTCTTCTTTACTGTTCATTGAATCATTTATTTGAATTACTAGTTGGTCATATGTAATTTAATCTTGAATGACTTGAAAATAAACCATATTTCTCAACAAGCAGTAGGTTCTTATACCTTGGTCCAAGTGTGGTCAAGTGGGGCTAGTCTTGTATTGCCCATTTCCATCCTCCCTTTTGTTCTTTTGGGGTAGTTGGACTTGGGATCAAGTTCTTGCACAAGGAAACATCTCTGGTTGGGCCTAACCCGTATCCCATCAGCCCAACTTGCCCGTTGGATCAGGACCAACGGCATTCTATGAACTTGGGTTAAGTCTGACTTGCCCGTGCCAATCAAATCTCGAGTTAAGGTTGAGCTTAAACTCAATCCAAATAAGAACGTGTCTTGAACCCTTGAACCCAGACATCAAAAGTGTTGAAATCACATAAGATTCTTATATGTTCAATGTAATTTATGTTACTAGTTCTGTTAAACTAAATATTTCATATCTCCCACATTTCCTTCTTTCTGTCCAACCAAATGTCAGACGCTTTTTGCAAATCTTTTCTATTTTAAAATCCTCAATCAGCCTAAAGCAACTGGATTAATAGGACTCAATCCAATCCAATATTAACCCTACGCAAGTTGGACATATCCCAACTCCCACCCTTTGCCGGGGTTGTGTTATGTCAGGCTTTAGATCTATAGAGCTTTGGTTGGATTTTACCACCTATAACCCAATCTGTTTGAGTTGCACCCTTGGTTGTCTAAAAAGAACGGAGTCCTCTTTCACCTATGCAGCTTCAATATATGGATTCTTCATGGTCATCTGTGACTACTAATGCAGCTTCAATACATGGGTACTGAAGAATTTCCGTGGCCCATCTAATTGATAGGATGATGTTGAGACAAGTTGAAATTTTTATGACTGTTCCTCATATTATCAGATAAAGTCACTCCAGAAACATTCTATTTGTAAAAATAAATTAAAAAAACTTCTTTAGGATTTATTATTTCTTGAATATAACAATTATCCAGAAAATTACTAATTTTATGAATAAGTATCACGGGACATCACTTCCTTTTTTTTTTGAAAAAGTGCACAACTTTGGAAAAGCTTATGAAAAATGCATAACTACATGACCTCAAATTATTTTGAGGTTAGCTTTATAACTTCTCTCACCAAGCAATATTCTTACCATGAGCTATTTTTCTTTTTCTTGCTGTGATAGGTGGATTAATAGTTTAATATAAAGAAGCATGACCATTTTGATGCCTTTAATTGCAGTCTGCATGTAATATGAATTATTACACTTATTGTGGGTAATAAAGCATGTCAAAATTCAAAAATAAAGATTGAAGCTACAATAATCTGTCAAACTATGCATCTCCTATATGGTTCCAATATAATAAGATATCTCCAAAGAGATGCTAAAGTATCCCTGATCTTTCCGCAAAATGCCCCAAAATAATGAGATAAATGTAGAGTTGTGTATGCTTAATTGGTTGTTTCAAACCTATTTTGCTTAGGATGACTTCCTTATCTATTAGTCACCCATCAAGTGAAAAACGAAACTTCTACCATATTAATCAAACATCCATGACATGTGTATTTTTTTTATTATTATTATATTATATATTATTATATTTTATTGCACATTGTTCTACAGCATAAGTCTGATTCAAAAGAGTCTGGATTCTCAGCTATGCACCACACGGTGCGGTGTACAGCGCACTATCCATCGTGCAATAGACGGTCACTCGTGGATGCTCACTCGTTGTGCGCGGCCATGCATGACCGTCCATCGCACGATGGATGGTGCACGCTATGCACTGCACCATACGGTGCACAGCAGATGATCCGCGCTCGATCCAAAATGAGCCGAGTCACATACTTGCTATAAATACGTTTGTCTCTATTAAATAATGCTACCAAGGTATATTAAGAAAAAGATTTCTTCTCAAAATAGTACAAGCATGCACACTTGCATGAATACGTGTTGTTTCAAGCTGAATTGAACACCCAAGTGATCAAGGTCGTCATATATCACCGAGCTAGGCTAGCACTTGTAGTCATAATTTGTTCGCCCTCACTCAGTTTAAATTGGATATAAGCTGTATCTTTTAATCCATGCTTATTAATCAGTTCAGAAACTATCTTTCTAAAAGACATAAATCATGTACTATCTATCATTCAATGATCCTCCATATTGTCACTCAAAACATTTTCAATTGACTCACCTATAGCACCAAGCTTTGACATCAATTTTTGGATGCACAAAATTGTTTGAGAGAAAATTTATCATCTTGAATTATTAGAGAAATATCCAAAGAATAGAAAGAGATCATGCATTCATGCAATGACATAGATGATTTTATGCTTATAGGTATCACTATCTTCCATGCATGAAAAATATCATAGGAGATTACATTTATCACAATTAGCATCTGTTTGGTAGGAATGTGTCAGATTACGGAACAATCTAATGACTTCTGGATATTATTTATCTAAAAAATAATTATAGAAAAATAATTTATTATATTGGTTGGTAAAAATTATTTAAAAAATGAAACTGAAAAAAATTACTACATTCAGTTGGAGGTAGATTTTATATGAAAATACAATAAATTATAAATATATCTTTCAATATAAATAAATTTTAATATCATGATAACATTATCATTTCTATCAATTTTAATATAATGACTATAATTATATAGTCCTTTGCACAATGTCGTCTTCATCTTAATTTTTCGTAAAATTTTGATTGAATGTATTTGAAAAATATCAGAACAAATTTAATGATTAGATATATAGTTTTACTGGAGATATTTTTTTCAAAAATAAATTATCAATATTAAAAATTATGAAATACTAATATTTCATAATATTTATTTATTTTTTAAAAAAATAAAATAGAATCATTATTTTTTTATTTTTATATCAAATATGATAATTTGATATTAGATTTATTTTTTTATACTAGATTATTTTGGATGAGACGAAATGGATCTTAAATAATTTTAATCTCATTAAACATATCCAAATGCATACGAGCCTTAGATTGGTGCGAGCGTCTGGTAGAAAGAGATACGTAATTTTGGTTCTTGGTAAATTATGTGTTATCGATAACTTACGAAAGGAAGCATTAGTATCATCCTTATCTCCCTCCATTTATCTCCCTCCATCTCCCCCTGTATAACGTTTCGAAAGTCGAAAGCCTCTCGTCATCGTATGCCGTTGCTTTAAAGCTTATACTCGTTCTCCTCGCTCGCTCGCTCGCAGTCGCGTTCTCTCTCTCCCTCCCACACCCACCCACCCCCATTTCCAGTCTTCCACGTCTTCCCATCTCTCTCCAATCCCTTGGCACTCCGAGGCCGATCGAGCGAAATCCCGCCATCGTTCGGAGATCTCAGCTCTCTGCGGCAATGGTCCGCTTTTCGGTCTCAGCTCGCTCGCTTCCTCCAAAAGATCGGATTTCTCAAATCTCTGGATGTCCGGATCCCGCGTTTCTAAGGTTTGGATCGGAGGCACGGGAAAGGAGCTTCTTTATTTTGGTCCATCCTCGATCCTCGGATTCCATTCTATTTTCTCTTTTTTTTTTTGGAATTTTGAGGAGTTTCCTATCGTTCTGATGCCAAAAGGGAAGTCTCTGATAGTTTTATTGGATCGTAGATCCTTTTGCTTTCTCAGTTCCTTTGTCGCAGTCTAAATTTCGGAGCAATTCTTTATATAAAAGGGAACACCTTTCTTGCGTCGGAAGACTTGCGGATCTTTTTCTCTCCAGGGTTCCGTCTCTGCTTCAGATCCCCACTTTGTTCCGGGCTTCCCATTGCTTTCTCTTGGAAAGTTGATTCCTTTGAGATAATTAGTCCTGGAAATCTAAATCATGGACAAGGCCCGGGCCCCTGTCCATGGCGGAGGTGTTGATTTCCCACCCAATTCTTCTCGCTTCTCCACTGCATCCTTGAGCAAGTTCCCAGTTATGGGCGATCCCTCGCCTTCATCCTCCTCGCCGGCCAATCCAGAATCCAGCCATGCCGGCCAGCTTAGCCACGACATAGGCCACATGCTGGATTTCCCACCGAGAAAACCCGGCCACCGACGAGCGCTCTCGGAGATCCCCAGCCTCCCAGATGACACCAGCTTCTATAGCGACCTCGGTGTTGTTGGAACCCATGATGGCCCATCATTGTCTGATGACACTGATGAAGACTTCTTCTCTGCCTACCTTGATATAGAAAAGTTGAATTCTTCTTGTGCCTTGTCTTCGGTCCTGTCAGGCGGTGAGCCTTCTGGGCCAGCCGCAGCTCCCCCTGCTCCTTCTCAGACCGAGAACTTGGCCTCGGGTTCGAATGAGAGGCCAAGGGTGAGGCATCAGCATAGCCAGTCTACGGATGGGTCCTCCTTAGTTCTTCTGGGGTTGAGTGGGGAAGGAGCGGCACCAGCGGAGATGAAGAAGGCTATATCAGCTGCAAAGCTTGCCGACCTTGCTCTTGTCGATCCAAAGCGAGCAAAGAGGTTTGGCTGATCGATCACAATTTCTTTTTATCATGTTGAAGAATTTACCTCCTGCAGTGCGCATAGGTCTGGAAAGTGTGTGTTGAAATTAAAAGCAATTACACTTTACGATATGCAGAGCATTGGATTCTAGTACATGTCAATCTTGCCTAGGGTGTGAAGAAGAAGAAACTATGGCGTATTCAATATGAAGTATAAATTTGGCTTATGAACTCGAAAGACAAAGTGTAGAGCACTTCGGAAATGTCCATGCTTTCATGCTCCCACTCTTGAATTTACTTGCACACCCTCTCAGTGATCTTTAGGCAACAAGAATCATAAATACATCTGTCTTTATAAAACAAGATCCTCATGCAAATTGGTCACATTTGCTACACTGTGCAAGTTAATATTCCTTTATTCCAGCACATAATGATTGCATCTGCACATGTTAAGAACTTTTAGCATGTGTTTCTTCATTGTAGGTTTTTCATCCGCATTTTCTTCATATCTAGTTTTTCATCAGCATCTCTAACTACTGTAGTACCTGTGATTGTGTTCGGTTATAAGAATCGCTGCTTCTAGCATATCAAAGGTCCAGCAATGGCAACTGTCAGTGGCATCTTATTAGATAGCAATCTTGTTGCACAGATTTCTTCTTCCATGACCTTTTCCTGTAGGCAAATCCAGCTTAAGGATATATCATAGGTAGAATTACAACTTTTGTAACTTCCCTTCCATGATATAGCTGCTTTCAATATTCTTCATCCCTAAGCTTGTAGTTTCGGACTTAATCCAAAAGCCCTAGATTATACTCTGGATTTGCAATGAATAAAACTGAGTCTAGGTTACACTTTGCTGTCATCTCACAGCAGATCATTGTTTTTCTTAGATTTTTATTGTTAATTTTTATTATTTTTACATAAGCAACAAGGAAACATAATATCCACCCATTTTCATAAAATGTGATCTATCATTCCACAAGTGAAATTGTAAATCTTCCTTGATCGTGCATCTTGCCACTACTTACATATTCAAGTAGCATCAAATTCGACCCTGATCAGACACAATTCAGAGAGCTCTTCATCATTACCAGTAACATTATTTTGACTGTACATTTGTTCATATGTAATAGTTCGTGCTCTTTCATGTAATTCATACTTGATAATAAGAAAATGTATCATCTTAAAGTAAAATTTAGGTACCTATTTCAGGTGTGTATGCACAAACTTTTATTCTCTTGATTGTATATATCTCTTATGCTACATGATCTCTTTGCATGTGTTTCTAGTTGACATGCTCTGTGTTTTGTTTGCTAATAGTTATAACTTTTGGAACTTTGGATTTAATTTAAAAACTACAACATAAATGAATCTTTTGGCATGCTCATTTTAGTTTCAACTCTTTTGATATATTCATGAGAACTTACCACGCACATCACACACACCATACCTCATACACAAGATTTTTGTTGTTGAATCACATACTTAAATTAAAGTTTTTAGGGATCATGATATGTAGTTGCCACCATTGTTTACGCACAGCACTTCAAGAGTTTCTGATTTTTGAATTCAACCATAATAAACAGTGCCATCTAGATGGAGAATGTTAGATCATTTTTATTTGATGATCTTAGAATAATTATTTTACCACATCAAGTGTAACAATCTATAATTTGAAGTATAAGAAAACAGAAAAAGGAAAATAACAAGGAAAGACATTGGTCTTGTATGGTGCCAACCAAGTAATTTTCGCATATGTATTATGTGCCAACACTTCATTTACCAAATTCCTCTTTTAGTCGACTAAAGTTATCCTGTGTCTTTAGGTCCTCAGTATAAGATGTTTAGATACATAGTGTTATATGTTGTTGCCTCAACATCTGTATTGATTTAAAACAAATATACTGTTAATCTTCAGATGTGTTTATCCCAGTTCTTGAATTTCTATATTGACGATTACATTGGCGGAATGGATAGGATTTGGGCAAACAGGCAATCAGCTGCAAGATCAAAAGAAAGGAAAATGCGCTATATTGCTGAGCTTGAGCAGAAGGCGCAGAGTCTCCAAACAGAGACAGCAACATTGTCGGCTCAGTTAACATTGTTACGGGTATATATCTCGGTAGTTGTTTCATCATTCTACATATATTAAATTTGAAAGACAGGAAAAATCCTTGAAAATAAACTAGGTCAAAACTCCAACTTGCTTCATCCACACCACTATTATTATTACTTTAAAATTGAACTAAGAAGCATCAATTCATCATATTTGATGTTTGAATATCAGATCTACTTATGCATATACTTGCATTGGCAGATGAGAATGCAAGATGTTAAAGTTTCATATTTTGATCCTATGTAATTGTTACAAGTCTTAAGAGTTTAATCGGACCTAATTTTGCTATGCTGCTAAACACTACTACTTCCAAGCCCTCAAACCCCCCCAGTTCTAGGGCTGGCAAAATATGACCCGACTCGTATTCGACCTGCCATAAACAGGTTTGGGTTTAGGCTAAACGGATTTGGGTCATAAACGGGTCGACTCGTTTAATTCGTTTAATAATTAGATCGGATTTGGGTTTTAGATATCTGACCTGTTTAACCTGTTTGATATTCAGATCGGGTTGAGTCAGATAACCTATTTAACTTGTTTAACCTGTTTAACATATTTCTGACCTATTTAATCCGATCTGTTTAACCTGTTTAACATGTTTAACCCATTTAAGATCCGTTTAATCTGTTTAAAACCTGTTTAACTTATTTCTGATCCATTTAATCCGACCTGTTTAATCTGTTTAATCCGTTTAACCTGTTTAACCCATTTAACCTAATTTGATCTATTTAATAAATGGGTTAAATGGGTCGGATCGGATTACTTGTTTAATAAACAGGTCGGATTCAGGTTTGAATTTTTGACGTGTTTAACAAACAGATCGGGTTTGGGTTGACGATTTTTTAATCCGACCCGCATTGACCCGACCTGTTTATGACCTGACTTGACCCGATTGCCACCGCTACCCCCCACCCAATGAGAAGTTGTTGTGGACATAGGCAATGAGCTTAAATTTGGGAATAGGAAATGCCATTTAAAAGATATGTAGGAAAACATG
Organism: Elaeis oleifera; assembly: GCA_000441515.1. Taxonomy (NCBI): domain Eukaryota; kingdom Viridiplantae; phylum Streptophyta; class Magnoliopsida; order Arecales; family Arecaceae; genus Elaeis; species Elaeis oleifera. The sequence continues at coordinate 293,952 of KE504952.1, forward strand.
GGATGTGGATATCTTTGCCTTTCTCACTTATCTACTATGAATTTCAATTTTTTTTCCTTAGGCACTTGTTTCACTGTACTTCTCAAGTTTTCTTCAAAGACAATATTTCTAACAGCTTTCAGAAAACTGAAATTATTTATTTCCAGGCACATTTACCAAGAAATAGATGAGCACATAAATATTTGTGTAATGTAAATCAATTGTTCAGAGGTCGATATGCTAGACCTATATATCCCTTATGGAGTTGAGAAATTATTGACGTTAGGATCTTATATTTTTTGAGCAGGACCAAATTAGGCTACTTGCATGCATTGATTGAATGATTTTCATATTGGCTTGTAATTACAGAGGGATACCAATTGTTTGGCAGCCGAAATAGTGAACTGAAGCTGCAATTGCAGACCATGGAGCAACAGGTTCGCTTGCAGGATGGTAAGGTTTTTTTTATGACATTTGGTATTGTGCATCTCTACCTCTTGTCACCCCACAGGGTTTTCCTTCATTATGCATGGCATGTTCATTTGGACCTTAGGTTTTCAACCTGATTGCAGAATTGTTTCCCTCAGAAAGGGAATGTAGAATGTAGTAGGCTGGTGGTAATGCACTTACTTTCATTTGATCTGTCAAATTTCAATTGGTCATTCACTATAGGATGAAGGAAGCAACAAGTAAAAAGAATAACAGCGGTTTAGAAGCTACGGTATGTGTTGAGGGATGCTCATGTTTGTTAGTGATCATTTGGTGTTTTCGACATCCAGAATTTGCTTGCTTAAATATTTATTCATCCTTTCCAAAGTTGATGCTCTTTTTCCTACCATAGAAAAAGGAAGAAAAAACACTTATATTCTTATTGTATAGCTTTGAATGATGCACTGAGAGAGGAAGTTCATCGGCTGAAGTTGGCAACAGGCCAGATGATGCCAAATGGTGGTCCATTGATGAAATTTGGATCACCATTACTTGGAGCAAGTCAACAATTCTACCATCATAACCAAGCAATGCAATCGCTCCTGGCAGGCCACCAATTTCAGCAACTCCAGATCCATCCTCAACATCAACAGCAGCTGCCCCCATTTCAGTCTCTGCAGCAACGGCATATGCACCCTCCCAAGCCTCAGCAGCAGCAGCGGCAGCCACCTGCAGACCCGAGGATGAAGCGTCCAATGACTTCTCGGAACCAAAGGGGGGAGAAAACATCAGATAACAGCAGCAATCGGGAGGAGTGAGGAGAAATTTGTGGAGTCAGTTGCTGTCCAAATCATAAATTTAGATGTTGGTGATCTTCCAAGATAACGTCTGCCAGTTTTTCTCATCATATCTCACCATTTTGGTAAGTGTGATGTTTCACATGATAAATTGTTGGCTTCTGAATTCAGGAAGTTGGTTAGGGATGCTGGGCTAGCCGGAGTATTAATTCACTTTGCTAAGCACCTGAGCCGCATTGAAAGTTGGTGATTCAATTTGGAACTTGTCCTATAAATGATTGTGTATTACTTTTATTTTGTTTGATATGCTGCGTTGATTTTCTTAGGAAAAAGCCAGTTATTGTACTCTTATCTTAGAGGTGCTTGAGGCTGTTTGGATTTAATGGAGCAGATGCTGAAACAAGTCCCTTATGATTAACAATTGACGAGCAGCCCTTCACCATTGTTTCTGATAAAATATAGGAGAGAGCTGGACATGTTCCAGGGCTTGTTCGGTCGCACAGTTGACAGGGACGCTAGGAAATATATTCGTCATGAAAATGATTTATTTAAATAATTTATATTTGATTAAATATTTTTTAAAAAAATTATATAAATATCTATTAAACTTCTAACAGATATAAGAACATATATTTTTGCTCCTAAATTTTGTATAAATAAATATAATATTTATATTAATATAAATATAATATATTAATATAAATATTATATTAATATTAATAAAAATATTATATTAATATAAATATTAACATATTATAAATATTATAATATTTATATTAATATAAATATTAGTATAATATTAATATAATTTATATTAATATTTATAAGGATAATATTAAAAATTATTTATAAAGAAAGAAATGTTATCAATTCTCATTCTATGGAAAGTTCTAAAACTCACATCCTCCGTAGGTTTACATTTCCCATGAAATATGGGAAATATCTTCTCATGAAAATTTTTTTTCATTCTCTCCCTTTTATAAACTTTAATTAAATAAAAAAACTCCTCTCTACTTTAAGAATTGTCTTTTCCCCTCCATTTTGGGTGAATCAAATGCATCCAAAGTTACAACGGCCCTTCTTGTGGATCGAATGCTCAAGAATACAGCTTATGAAGCTTCCTTTCTTTGTGGTGTTGGTTGTAACCGAATTAGAATAGAAATGAAAATCGAAATGGCTTGGAATCGGAATGGCCAACTCCTCCGAAGCATTTAGTTCGTGATCGAAATCGGAATAGAATGAAAATTGAATCCATAGAGAAGAGTAGGGATTGAGTTCTATATAGATTGAGCTATTTCATTCCATCCTAAAATCGAAATCGGAATGGAACTCTTTCCAACCAAACGGTTGGAATGAGTCATCTATTCCGATTTTAATTTCAGACCTCCATTTTCTCCGATCAAACACCTCTTTAGTGTATTTTTCTCCTCTTTCAGATTAAAAGCCTTAGGAGGCTAGCACACCCGGCATGATGTGTCCATAATTTTGTTGAGTGAACAAGTATAGGTTGGAGAGCAAAGTTTCCAGCTGTGTGTTTGAAATCTTGTACTTGGAAATACTAGAAGGATGCATCAAACAAGACTTGAACCCAGTATCTCTTTTTAGGTGGATCATGACTAGTGTCATCCACGTGTACCAAATCCTGAATATTTTGACATATTAGATACTTACATGCTTGGGCCAATTCATAACACTCCTTTAAAACTTCACACGATTAAATTATTGCATCACCGCCGTTATATGTCTACATTTGATGTTCTAGAGGAATAAAATTATTAAACTAACCTATAAATTAGCAAACCTTTTATTGATTTTGTGAATTAAAAAAGCAATTTGTCCTTTCATTATTAATGGAGACATAAATGCAGTATACTCAGCCAAATATAAGTAGCATATAAATCTGTCCCATGTCTGATTTTTGAAATGCTCTCGCATTCTTCTGGACAGTCGGACACTTGACACTTGGGTCACATATCTTGGTAAAGTTGTGTATAACTATTGTAGCAATATCTAGTTTAACCCCTCCTATATTAGTCACCGTGGTCCTTTAGCCAATCCAGAAACACTTCCAACTGTCCAAGTCAGATTCGATTCAAACCATTCAACATCCTTTGTTTCAACAGCTTTGCAAACAATTTGATGTGATCGATTGCAATCCACTTACCAACTGCCAATAGATGTCTCTCACGGCATCCCTAAAGACCATTCCAATCCCATCCTCACCTTTCTGCTTTGCGAAATTCTTATACACCACCCATGGTGTAGAAAATACGACGTGGAGTACATTATCTTATTCGATTGGATCACGTAATCATCTCTTTTCAACATGTATTTAATATTCGCAGTTTTACTTTTCGTTTGAAATTTTGAATGACGAAAATATTCATTCTTTTTGAAAAATTATGACATCCTGTGCCGATAATATGACATCCTATGTTGAAATTATGACTTTGTGCAGAGGATGTCATAAATTTTCACAGGATATCATAATTTTGATTGGGATATTTTCGTCATTGAAAATTTATATAAATTTTTTAATAACGAAATATCTTTTTTTTTAGATATCATGTGAAAATATTATGATATCCCGTGCATAAAGTCATAATTTCAATGTAGGATATCATAATATCGACATAGGATGTCATAATTTTTTTCGGAGAGAAAGGAGTATTTTCGTCATTCAAAATTTCAAACGAAAAAATAGAACTATGGGCATTAAATGTGCATTAAAAAGTAATAGCTACATGGTCCAATCGGACGAGATGGTGCGCTGTACATCAAATTTTTTACATCGCAAGTGGTGTACAAAGAATTTCTCTTTACACTTTAGATCCAATTATTTGGGTCCCGATGAAAGCAACATGACAGAAGTATAGCCCATATTTGGTTGGCCCATTTTCATGAAAGTCAATTTTTAGGGCTGAAACCGGATCAGATATAGATCGAATACCAGCATATCCATATTCATATTTGTTTTATCTAACGAATACAAATACATATATTGTTCGGATGCAAAAAAATTTATATCCATATTTGTTTTAAACAGATACGAATATAATTCAGATACCAGGAGTATGAATATAATTACAGATATAAGTTGGATAATTAACTTTATGACCACATAATCAAAGATATTACTAAATTCATGATAAATCAAATAAATAATATATTTATATGACTGTATATTTTTAAAAAATTAATAATTATAATATAAATTATATAGAGTTAGAAATAGATTTAGATATTTGGATACGAATCGAAAAGAAGTTGGATAATTAAACTTTATGACCACATAATCAAAGATATTACTAAATTCATAATAAATCAAAAAATAGCATATTTATATGACTGTATTTTTTTAAAAAAATTAATAATTATAATATAAATTATATAGAGTTATAAGCAAATTCAAATATTTGGTATGAATCGAAAGTTATCTATCCATATCTATTTTCTTCGATAGATATGGATACGGATATTAGTCAGCTCCTTAAATTTTGTCCACATCCAAATTGATTCAGATATAAAAATAGATCCATATAAATATTATCTGCACCGCTTTCACCACTATCAATTTTACAAGTGCGTAGAACGGTTTGTTGCTATGGTCACGTCTGTTTGATTGGCAACCATAGGTTGGCAGTCCTTGGAGGTCATTATACAAGAGGATCTCCTCTCTTTTGTTAAATAAGAGGTGCAAACACGCTGGATTCTGATTAGATCCGATCAACAACATCCAAATCCAAACCTAGTAACATACTTGAGTTTGGATGTTTCTCATCAGATTCCATTTGCATCTACAGATCCATAATTAAATAGCCAATACATAAATTTCAACAAATTACTGTTTGGTAGGTCAAGAAGAGAGAAACAAGTAAAATACTCTGTCCAGAATAGGAATAAAGAGGAAAGAAAGGTAATGGACTCTTGATCTTTGAGACAGTTAAGAAGGTGTGTGTGTGTGTGTGTGTGTGTGTAAAGAATGAACAAAGATGGGTGTTGTGAGAAGGCTCTAATAAATTATAGGGTTCTTTCTAAGTTTCTCACTCATGAAGAAGTGGGAGAAAAGATTGGAGCCGAACAAATGTCAAGCCCAAGGTTAGTGGAACTGGATAACAGAAGTGCACCCAAGAGTTCCCGTGATACTGTAGCTTAGATAAATATCCTTAACCAATGATCATAGTCTTCTTCTTGAATTATAGATTCTAATTATCTTCAAATCTATAGTTTGTATATGAATTCAAGAGGACTTAAAAATTGACATGCAAAATGCAAATATGAGTTTTCCCTGAAAAATGAAGTGCATATGTTTGATAGATATAAAATCTTCGTTAATATGTAATACATATCTAGACATACACATATACATTGCCAGATGATTTATATGTTATCAGTTAGATGTGGGTCACATCCAACCCGACTACTCAACCCAACAAATTAATAATTATTGAACTATCAGAAATATTAAATTCAATTTGGTTATTGAATTCTTGGGTATTACTTCCTCAATTTTCAAGTAATCCATAGCGTCAGCATACTGATGTTCGTTAGCTCTTTTTTGATGTGTTTCCTATGGAACCCAATGTTCCACATTCCACGCTAGATCATTGCTGCTGAAGAAGGGCATATCTCTTTACAATCACAAAGATAGGAAAGGCAAAGATAGATGACAGAGACTGACAGTGAGGAAGGAGACCATAATTAATTAGGCAATAATTTTAAAGACCTCTATTTCTTTTTAAGAAATTCTGGAGGACAATGTGATGGAAATAACCTCAGTTTCCTATAATAATATATAAGAGATTCTACTCTCTCTGTCAATCATCTGCAGAGGATATTTGGTTCGCAATCAGAATTAAAATAGTTATATCCTCCGAAGTATTTGATTCATAACTAGAATCGGAATGAAAATTTAAATCCTTAAAGAAGAATCAAAATTAGATTTTAGAAAGATTGTACCACTTTCATTTTGTCTCGAAATCAGGATTGAAATGAAACTCCTCCAATCAAATAGTTGGAATGGGAGTTACTCATTCCAATTCTCGTACTGGGCCCCAACCACTCCAACCAAACACCCTCTAAATATTCGTGTAACCCTACTTTATTGTGCCTTTAAACAGCTTATTGAGCCTGATGGTTTGGTGCACAATTACCTTGCTTGACTACTTGCTCATTCATCTCTGCTTGGGAAAACCTCACACTACATTCTCAGGCTTCTCTGATAAAAATCCTTGCATCATTAAGCCTTTATAAAACAAGAGGATCCCAATAGTGCAAAGGATAGGTGTCAATACGAAAATGGCAAACAGAAGGACGATGGAAACACATAAGCATCCACTTCTGCTTTCGTGCATTCTCTGATTTCTGATACCCTGTAAGTCATCACCCTTGCTTCTGCTTTCAATTAGATCGAGGTTAGGTTTTCCAGTGTGTGCCAACTAAGAGTATAAAAGAATTTACAGGATCCCCAGATATCTCTATTCAAAGAACTAATGCCACACACTCCAAGGGGGAATCCATATTCTTCGATTTGCCAAAAAGGGGTAAGTCCATATTCTTTAATTGGCTTGTGATCAACCAGGAAAGAATAAAAGTGACTCATCGATGAGGAAAGCGTCCGATCACCAAAACTATAGATTCACAGAATTTGCAAAAGGAAAAGGTATAATTTTGTGATTATAGAACATCTATTACAACCATGAGTATATAAACTGATTTAGACTAATAAATGACCATTAAATGGAAATGTTTGCTTGTCCCCAGCTACAAATTTACCAAGCTAGGAACCAGGGATACGATGGAACAACTTAATTGCATTGAACCTGATATGCATCTTATTATATTTTGGTAGTATCATCATGACAGCCATAGCAGTCTGTTGAAGTGGTGCTAGCTTGTTGCTTGCGTCTAGATAGTCTTTGGACCATACTGTTCGCCTGTTCCTTTACAATATATTGATTACAACCTAAGAGTTGGAAACTTGGAATGCCATTGACAATAATATCCATAAAAGGCTTTATCAGCAAATTTCACTGCAGCAGCTTGATCAAATAGTTGAACTTCAGGTAACACCACCAGTGGATGTAGTCCACATGGGGACAATATGAAGGCTCATGCTACATGTTCTATTGGTTCTTTGTTTCTCTCCTCTCTTTGTTCTAAGCTTGATTCAATATGAAAACTATAGTTATCACACAAATAGGATGTCTTTATCCCTCCGTTGGGAAGTAGCTGGCAAATATTAAGTGATATTTTTAGCAAGTCCTAATTAGTTGTCATCTCACTGCCCTTTTTACAACAAGTTTTTCAATCCCACCTGCATGATACACTTTTGTTGAGAGATTTGCGATCCCGGACTCCAGCTATGGAGGAAAAGCCGGTATATACACTACTTTGGTGAAGTGTATTATCTACATCACATCTTCAATCTAGCCTACAATAAAGTGATCAACACAATCTTATGGGCTGACCTGGAAACACTCATACCTAGCATTTCCCTCTTTCAGGAGATGAAATAAACACAATATCTTCAATCTATCCTACAAGAAAGTGATCAACATAATCTAATAGGGTGACCTGGAAACCCCTATACCTAGTATTTCCCTCTCTTAGGAAATGAAGTAAACAGTAGTGACAAGATGCTCCAGTAACTCTAGATACAACAGTTAAGGCTACAAGACTCAGCAGTAAGGTAATGACACACATCACCAGATGAGGGTAAAGTTACAGCATAATTAGCTAAAGCTTATGTTAGTTCTTCTGAAACTCTTTAACTAAGTATCAGCTAAAAGAAGATAATGTGCATGCAGAACAAATATCATTTGAATGTTATGTGCAGCAAAGGCAATCTATAATGTCACTTTGCCCACCCATTATACCATCAATCATGGTATTTGGCAAGAGATAAAAATAATGAATGATCACGTCAACAAAGTATAGAATGGATGTTTATGATGAAGAAACTCTTTTAACTATTTTCCTCGAGCTTTTACGCAGAATGTCTCCTAGGCATGGTAACTTGAGTGTAACAACATAAATGCACTTTACCTGAAGATGATGTCTATTGGAGGGAGGGGGAAAACACAAAGAAACTCGCAACATGCAAGTATATGACCTATATGTAAATTATAAATCAACAAAAATGGCATGTTTTATGATGAATGCAATAACAAGAACAAGTTATTAGTTTAATTAAAATATGAGACCCAACAAACTAAAATCTACACTTCAGAGTGAAGCAAAATTGAAAAGATTATTTGAACAAGTTCCACAAGTTAGCCATGTAAACCCCAAAGAATTTTTCGCCAGGAATATGGACCAACTGAGAGATGCAGCCCTGGCTTTCAGAATCCATTTTCTGACCAAGCATGGTGCATACAATCTGAAGGCCCTCTTGGAACTTTGACAGAGAACAAGCTTGCATAACAAATACAGAGCCAGGAAAGGATATATGAGTGATCCCAATTCTCGCATATGCATAAGCAGACAATGTTCTATGACAGACCAATCATCTATGGAACAACCACATGGTCTCATCTGTAGGCTATACAAGTTCTGCAACTCTACGAGGAAGAATGCCCATTTGCAGAGTTCTACTATTCCCAGAAGCAAGAAAGCCCACAGTAGATAATGAAGAATCTGTAACTGGCTCAATCTCAATAAAACTCAAGTTAGAAGCTCCAGTGCGCTTAAGGCTCAAGAGAAACACAAGAATAATCCATCCAAGCATCGAAATGGCCCAGTAATTACTCATTCCATGAATCAAACCCCAAGCTATGGAATAACCGACAACAATTCCTGACAAGTGGCCAATAAAACTTGCTTGTGGAACAATTATGGACGTGAAAATTAATGATTCAAATGGTGCAAAGCTGATTGGAAGAGAGAGAAACCCAAATAGATTCAGCTTTGAAGATGGCTGCTTCACGGCAAGGATTGTCATCCACCAAACACAACACATGAGTAACCAACTGCCGTCACTCTCCTGAAATACTCCAGCTTAAACTTCTGAATCAGAATATGATACACACCCAGGACCAGCAATCCTGATAAAACAACCAGAACTAAAGTATACTGGAGATAAAACTCCACACCAAGACCCATGTAGCCCAACTGCTCAACCACGCCAAGGCTCCAAAGAGCGCTCATGTTAAAACCAGATGAACCACGCTGATGTGGGAGAATGCAGATGTAATTATTCTCCAGTAATGCCCTTCGACCGCTGTTTCATAACTCAAGCCAACATTGGCATAGCCAATGTTTTCTTCTGAATGTAGAACCAAATCACAGTGCAAATTCCTATGATACAGCTACTTGCAGGTTTTTGCCAAATCTCGTACAAGAGTGGCTTCCCCATCTCTTTCTATCAACAATAATTGCTGATAAGGGCTCCGCAGATCTTCAGTCTTTGCAAAGTCAAAATCTACACCATACAGAAGGAAAAATGAAATCTTTACACCCTTCGCAACTATTTAGATGATAACAATAATAATAATAATTAAGTTCCTATCTTCTCCAGCTCAATCCCATGAACCAATACAATTCAAACTTGAATCACATGATATCTTGCCAATTAGTCAGCCTGGGTGACAGCTCACAGTTTACCTTGATTAATGCAGCACCCAACAATCCTCAAAGATATTATTGATAAGGAAAAAGGAAATATCTAAGGAAGGAAGAAAATCTGTAAGGCCCAAATCCTCAACATGAACAGAACCAGACCGAAGGTTAACGTCTTGAAATCTATAGCCACACTCCAGATTAATAAACAAAGCTCCAAGGCAGGCTCGGAATCCTACATTTCAGTCCAAAAGTGTGATAAGCAGTCAGAAAAACATGACATGCAACCCCAGCATAAAATTAGCTTTCGTGCTCTACAGTCTATGTTTCCTGGATCAAAGAATCTCTTTAGCAGGAAATTTTCAAAACCAAGGCAACGTAGAAGCAAAAAAGCACATTTCTGAACTGGGGGAAAACCAGCTTTCACATTCTTATCTTCCAGATAATATACTGAATTGCTTAATTGAGGGAATTAAACAGTTCAAATTCATGATATTTTATACAAGTAAGCTGTAGAGAGAGCGTAGCCTTTCGTTGGATGGATGGATCACAAGAATTGAAGGCAGATCGCATCGCCAACCTTAGGGCTCTAGAAATACAAGCCTATGGAGCGTGCAAAGACAGGAATCGGGAACGGAGACAAATCATCGGGGAAGGGATTACAGAATCTAGGCTTCGTGACTCGGGAGATGGATTAAAGGAAGAGGAGGGGATTTGAGATCTTTACCGTACCTTGTGTCGGACGTCCGCTGCTTGAGAAGTGCGTTGCCCTAGATTTCTGGCTCTCTTTCTCTTGTATTTCCTTGTTCTTCTCGATTTTTCCGATAGTGCACTCAATTTTTTTCTCGCTTGATGGTCATCATGTCGGTTCCGGCGGTTGATCAGTGCACGATCTAGCCAGACCGGGTTCGATCAGAACCGGCCCGGCTGTGAAGGATTTGGGTTGCATCCTCTGCATGGAAGAAGGATTCATCTTCCTTGGCACGAATCCACCGTTGAATAGCATGTAGCTGCTTTGAGATCTATGCAGCAAATGATTGAGAAAGTTCAGATCGTTTAAGATCTATACAAGATGCTATTCAATGATTGATTTCACAAAAAAAGATCAATTAACGATACAACTCAAATCCGATTGCAAAAGTCTCATTCAAGCCCGGTTCAATTTAGAAAATGAGATGAGGTCAAACAAGATATCACATAGCATGAGGCTCTGTCTCTATCTGTGTATGTTAAATAAGCATAGCTACATTTCAAACTCGTGACACCTAAATTATTATGGAGCATCTTTGCTATTGTGTGTATAGAATTAAATTATGGATTCAAATCATCAATTTATCATTTAGATACAAGGTTGTATCTTAAATTTCACATTCTCTGTGCTGAATAGGATTGAAATCGGATCGGATGCGAGTCTATCTATATCCATATTTGTTTTATCTGACAAATATAAATATAGATTTGAATATTATTCGGACGTAAAAATTTATATCCATATTTGTTTGAAATGGATACGGATATAATTTAGATACTGAAAATATGAATATAATTATAAATATAGATTCGATAATTAAACTTTATAATTATAAAATCAAAAATTATCAAAATAAATGATAAATTAAGTTAATAGTATGTTTATATGATTGTATTTTTCTTAAAAATTAATAAATACTATATAAAATAGTATAGGATTACAGATAAATTCAGATATTTGGATATAAATCGAATATTAGTCTATCCATATTCATATCCATTTTTTTTACGGATATGGATACGGATACGAATATTAGTCAGATTCTCAAAATTCTGTCTATATCCGTATTGATTCAGATATAAAATAAATCTAAATGAATATTATTCATACTATTTTCATTCTTAGTGTTGATTAATGAAGCACCAACTAACCAATTTTTTTCTCAACTGAATTAAGACAAAGGTGTCCCCAATCTCCTTTCACCTTCACTTTCTATATTGATATCTTGTCTGGCCCCGTGCAAGCTTTAGTTATTTTTTTCTGTTAAAGTACAAGCTTTAGTTATTGATAGATCTTTGAATGTCCGTCAACCAAGTGCAAAAGGTCCCCTTGTATCCCATTTTAGTTGATGATCTGCTCTTCATGGTGAATTCTGTATTAAGTAAACCTAAGCTATAAAATATTAATTATGATTTCTTATTGCCGACAATCTATGCAAAGTATGATTTTGCAGAAGTATCGTATGTGCTTAAGCTTGAAGACTCATGACAAGCTTGATAAGCAAATTATTGGTCGGCCAATACAACATAAGAGTGGTATTTTGAGTTATCTAGGTGCTCCGCTATCTGTTTTATGACTCGCTGTCTGATAAGCTTAACACCAGGTTGGAAGGTTGGAAGTGGAAAACTTTATTATCACAGTCCAGAAGGGTAACTTTGATTCAGTATTTACTATCTATTGGATGTCTAATTGTTCCATTCTTGTGGCTGCAATGGTTAATATGGAGAAGCTCTTCAGATCTTTTTTGCGAGCAGAATCAAGGTAAAATTCACCAAGTATGCTGGGAAATTCAAGACCTGAGAATTAGGCACCAGGTGTTTATAGCCGAGACTGCCGTCATCTTACAACCTAATTCTATTTGGAGCCAAGTAGCCTCTGGTAAATATAGTTTTGATGGCAATTGGAGGAATGACTACTTTAGAGAAATGAGCACATCCTCAATTTGGAAGCCTGTTTATGATGGTGGCAAAATTATTCAGGATAGTTTGTGGTGGATGATTGGAAACGGTCACGGCATTAATCTAACATATATGACCCTTGGCTATTTATTATTCCCCTAAACAATCTTCCTATTTCATTGAATGTTTCAAACTACAATGATGAACCTATCTTTGGTCATTTTATAATAGATCATCATCGGTGGGATCAAGGGAAACTAGGGAATATCTTCTTCAGTGTTGTGTTCCTAAAACAAGGGAAGAGCACTGCAATCCAAAATTCAACAGTTCAGATAATTCAGTGCGGGTCCCAAATGAAGCCCTGGAGTATCCACTAGAGAGTTCTATGCAAAAATTATAGATTTCGACATGGTTCCTGGTCATGCTAATCACTCATGGATGTGGAAAGCTTTGATCATTCGCAGGGTTAAAGTTGATTTGGTGGAAAGTGAATGGGGCAGGCTTCATACAAAACTACTGCAAATCACTGTAGACTACTAACTTATTACATTGTGTGACCAATGTCTTGACAAAGAGGAGGATGTGCAACATCTAATGGTGGATTGAGAATTAGCAGTAATTTGGAATCTATTCGCTACTAAACTCTCCTTTTTACTTGACTTTAGTTCTCCAAAGGACCTTCTTGGAATACAGGTTTTTTTTTTTTGACAATTTAGGAGGCTAAAGATCATACACCTGATTTATTGAGAAAGGTTAATCAATATGTACGAATACAGGAATTCTAGAGATCAGGAGTCATATCTTTCGCCAGATGAACGCCAGAAATCAAAGTTTTCCAAACAGCCATCTTAAATGCGAATAATAATGACTTCAGCAGGCAGTACGAAACTTTCTCACCAAAATGAAATCACGACCAGAGCCACCAACACACACAGTAGAAACCCTTCAACATGGCGTCTCCGGCGACTTCAAGGCAGCAACACAAGGTGTGTCCCTCCTGATTCGTTCTGCGGTTCCACCTCATCCACCAATCAGAGCATGACATGTCAGCCAGCACCTCACCCGAGTATCCCACTGAGTAGTCTAAAACCAATTCATGTTAGGTTTAGTATAAATAGTAGCCAGTAGTTGGAAAATATAGAGTAACATATGGGCTTTAGTGGGTGCAGCTTGGGTGTAACGGTGGGCACCAACCGGTTTATTTTATCGAAGTTAGTTCAACTACCGACCATATCTTTCTACAATGATCTCTCGGGAGTTGATATAGAGTGAATGAAGACATCCGTATCATTCTCTCCATAAACTCTTCCTCACCATGCCAACAAGAAGAGTTCGTCCAATGATGGAGTTCAGTTTCTCAGACTCCACCTTTGACACCATCCATCTACTTCCTCAACCAGTTCTGGCTACGACTGCTATCTACTTGCCTCGACCACGCCAAGATTACACGGTAAGGCAAGCTTTCTTCGTAGCTACCAATTTTCTGTCAGAGAGAGCTTCGGTGAAAGGCTCTGGCGGAGCCTGAAGGATGTTGGTCGGACCGGGAAGATGGTTCTTTCGGAGGTTTTTGATGGGATGTTCCATGGAAGGTTTGGAGTGAGGGTGTTTCGAGCTTTTCGCTTGAGATTGCCTCGTTCGGCTATGGATCCCCTTAGATGCTTCAAGCCAAGGAAGAATTGCTACTTGGAGGACTTTTTTTGATCTAATGGAAGGAACAGACTTGTGTGTCATGTAGGCCATAAGTGTTACACTTGTGATAGTCTTTGATTTAGTGCAACCAGTGTGGTTTAGAGCAAGAGACTTTAGATTTGATTGAGATTAGAGGTATATGTACATATTTAATGTTTTAAGGGCAGTGCTTGCAACCTTTTTCATAATATTCATGTACTTATATGTTGGTATGGAAATGAGGACCCTGTTTCTGTTGTTTTTTTTTTTTCAATCAACTTCTTTGAAGAGATAAAGATGGTAGCTATGATTAGACTATTTTAGTAAAATTGGATATTTATATATTATATTATATTATCCTTGAGTAAATACAACCAACGTGTAAAATGCTCGTGGGAGCCGTGAAAGTAGAAGCCTATAAAATGATTTCTATATGATCGGCCATAAATAATGTAACCTAATCAACCATGCTGTTCGTCTCTTTGTAATTATGTGTCACGCCAAACAATCAAAGAATTGCAATCAGATCGGCGATACTGTAACAGAAGAGACAATCCTTTAGCTATGATTGGAATTGGAATGATTAAACTTCAAAAGCATACAGCCTATAACACCAAATAATTTTTTTCATTTTTTTAACTAGGATGGGTACAAGCCCAGCTAAATACTAGGAACAACGTAATTTTATGAAAGAAAATAAGAAATAGATTGAGGTCTTTGCTGGTATTTTATCTAATGTTGATCCTTGGGTAGCTCTCCTTTGATGAGAAACAGAAGAAATCAAATTTTTACTCCAGAATCAATAGAAGATCTCATCTGGATCGACATCCTGATGCTGCAGATCAGTTGATGCATCACTCTTGCATGTTGTTCTTTTTGTTTTCTTTCTTGGCTTCAGGTTTACTCTTGACCTGGCATTTTTGTCATTTGATTAATGTTCTACTTAATAAACCTGTTCTTGTTCTCAGGTTCACACTAACGCATTATTCAGTGGAATAACATTGGTTCTGATTCACTTCCCCAGTTAAAAATACGAATCCCATTTCATCAACCCATAATAAATAAATATGGTATATGATTTGATTTGTAATTTTATTTACCAAAGAATTTCTATTTACTGTCATATGTTTTCCCCTGTTCACAATAACTACTGATGACTCCAGTTCAACTATCCTTCTGATTGATCTTTTTTTCAAAAGAAAAAAAAGAAAATCCCTCTTTGCTCACTGATCCATCAGACTGCCAAATGAGTCTCCTAAGAACATTGTTGTTCGAATAAACACTTCCACGACAGACATATATTAAATTATTTGACAAATAATTAGAAGCTAAGATGCAGAAAAGGAGATGAAATATATGAGATGGAGTTAGGCTTCAGATTAATTTAACTGATTTCGAGTAGTGGATAAAACTAGTAGCCCTGAACAGGAATTGGAATTTGGAGACAGCAGTGGTGATTACCATCGCCATGGATTTGATTTCTCCATTTGACAGTGTTCCATGTACGCCAAACAGGCTGCATCCCACTGCGGGGAGAACGTAGAAGACCACCTCCCGGTGGAACTAATCATCGAACATCTTAAAGCCAGCATTAGCTATTGGAGGCTCAATTTTCTTTGATGAGGATTGGAGGCTCAATTATGAGCAAGCTGCATTTTTCTTTTTTTTTTTTCGATAGAGCAAGCAAAATATTTATATATAATAACTCAAGATCTAATCCAAAACGACTAGCTGGAAGATGTTATCAAGATCTATCTAGTACATCTTATTTAAGCTTTGAAAAATATACCCGTGATGTGATATTTCCAGGTCCACATGGGTCATATATTGGGCTTACTCTAATATCATTTAGACAACCCAAGCCTCACACAAAAAAATTAACTGAAAATATTATTTGAATCATTTAACTCTGTATAAATGTCTAATATCTAGCTAGTACATAGCCAATATAAAACTAAATATACGTCCATACAACTCTTCACATATTATAAGCTTGATTAACCAAATATAATATGATAGTTTTTGTTGGTGGTTAAACCAAATAGAATGTGTGCATTTTCTTGAGGTAACTAAATAACGCACTAGTTAAGCCAGAAGAAAAGGTGACGATAGTAATAGCTAAAATAATTCTATCAGCTAAAATAATTTTCAATGTAAGAAGTGTAGCATAGTTTTTCAGAAAAATGGAGGTAAAAAAGTGAGCTATTAGGCTTGCAATTGTTTAAGGATAGATTGACTGGCAGCTGAGGAACGGAAGTTTGATTTTGGCCACCAGATTTCCTTGGAAGACAATTTCGCATGTATGGACTAATGATGGACCATGTGATTATAATTGCATCCACCGTTAACCCTCAATCTCTGGCCTTTGGAATTAGTTAACAAATAATGCTCAAATGGAACTTAGAGATTGATATATGATTCATATGATCCTTTCTTCGCTCCAACAAAATGTTGCAAATAACTGGTAGCTTAGATGGATGGCTTACAACAACAAATAATACACTACGATACTATACCTAACTAGCAATATCCTTTCTAGGTATAAAAAATTGAGTTCAAGATTAGTTATGTTACTCCTAAGATTTGAAAGGTGGTTGGGCGCATGAGTCACCAGTCACTACTGACTGTTTGGACTGACCATTAGCTGAACCTAGAAACGAAACTGGCGGGTAATTTTGAACCAAAGAAACGAGCAACAAAAGGAAGAAAACCATTCAGTCTTATAAGGAGAAAACTCAACAAGAGAAAGGTTGTGCCCAGAACCTGGAACAAAAGAATTTCTTACCTGAAATCCTTGCCCATCTTCTGCCTCACTCACCAAATGAACTCTGAAGTTGTCTCATCACCTTCCTCTTCTCCTCCAACACCACCATCTCCTCTCCCGGTCAGTGTTGGACCAGGCAATCGCAAGTATCCATTCTCTCCTTCGCCTTCTCCATCGCCGCCTTTCTCACCGCCCGATCGCTCATCACCGGAGACCTCACCTCTCTTGCGCAGCCAATCACCAGAGCAGCACAACAACCTTCCGCTTTTCTTTAGACAAACTGCTTGAAGACTCTGGTCCTTCAAGAAGATGGTGCCATCTTAGAAATTTGTAAGTCAGAGAAATTTTCAATTTTTTTGGGCTTATAAATGAAAACCAGCATCATACCTAGAAGTGTAGTTGATGGTCTAATGTAGTTGGCTTGAGCAATTTGATCTATAGCATTTGGATGAATATTATATGCTATATGTCAGACAATGGTAACTATGAATATTTTTGATATTATTTCTTCTCCAAGTTGGAGCCAATATATAAATACAATTACACCATAGTAATAGGAAACAATCCTATTCTAAAGAACTAAATATTCCTATACACAAGATTTGACAACTATACACAAGATTTGACAACTAATCCGATTCCTATAATTATAGAATTAATCTGATAATTACAACCTACAAACTGCTCATGCCAACACTCCCCCTCAAGTTGGAGTATAGATATTTATCATGCCCAACTTGTCAATTATATCATGGAATACTTTTCTGAAACAGCTTTTGTGAAAATATCAGCCAACTGACTCTCTGACTTGATAAATGAAAAATGTATAAACTTTTGATCTAACTTCTCCTTGATGAAATGATGATCAACTTCAACATGTTTGGTGCGGTCATGTTGTACAGGATTTTATGCAATTTCGATAGCAGCCTTATTATCACAATAAAGATTTATAGGTATTGCATATTCAATCCCTAAGTCTTTTAAAACACTTCTAATCCATAACAATTCACATACACCATGAGCCATACCTCAAAATTCGGCTTCTGAACTTGATCTTGCCACAACTTTCTGTTTTTACTTTTCAAGTAACAAAATTACCCTCCACAAAGTAAAATAGCCAGATGTGGATCTTCTGGTTGTTTGATCACCTGCCTAATTAGCATTCGTATATCCTTCAATGTTAGAGACACCATTTTTTGAGAATAATAAATCTTTGCTCGAAGCACCTTTCAAGTATCTCAAAATTCTGTATACTGCATTCTTGTATTCTTCACTTGGTGCATGTATGAACTGGCTTATGACACTTACTGCATAGGCTATATCCGGCCTTGTGTGTGACAAATAAATTAGTCTCCCAACCAACTGTTGATAGCAACCCATATCTGTTGGAACTTGATCCGGAAAAATTTCAAATCTATGATTCATTTCTATGGGTGTTTCAACTGGTTTGCAAGCAAGCATTCCAGTTTCAGTCAAAAGATATAGCACATATTTTCATTGTGAAAGAAAAATTTCTCATTTTGATCTTGCTATTTCAATTCCAAAGAAATATTTAAGTTATTCCAGATCCTTCATCTCGAACTCAACAGCCAAATATTTCTATAACAACTTCATTTTACACGGATCATCTCCTATCAAGACCATATCATCAACATACATGATTAAAGTTGTTACCTTCCCTTCTTTGTATTTTATAAATAAAATATGATCTGAATTACTCTGTTTATAACCAAATGCCTTCATTGCAGAAGAAAACCTCTCAAACCAAGCTCTGGGTGACTGTTTAAGCCCATACAATGATTTCTTCAATTTACAAACTTTATTTTTTCTGAAGAACTATGTTTAATTTCAGGTGGCAGCTCCATATAGACTTCCTCCTCTAAATCCCCATTAGAAAAGTATTTTTAACATCAAATTATTGTAAAAGCCAATCCTGATTTGCTGCTACAGATATAAGAATGCGAATTGTGTTGAGCTTAGCTACCAGTGCAAAAGTCTCTTGGTAATCCACCCCATACTTTTGTGTGTACCATTTCGCAACTAACCTCGCTTTATACCTATCAATGCTTCCATCTGTTTTGACTTTCATGGTGAACACCCATCTACATCCAATCGTTTCTTTCTTGGTAATAAACAAGTTCCCAAATAGAATTCTTTTGTAAAGCCTCCATCTCTTCATTCATCACTTTTGTCCATTTTGGATCTGCTAATGCATCCTGCATACTACTGGGAATAGATATTTTGGATGATTGATTAATAGTAAGGGCATACGATTTAGACAATCTATGAGTGGAGACATAATTGCTAATTGGTTATTTAACATTGGCTTTAGGATCAGGTTCATACTATTCTTTGAGACATCCTTATTCGAGCTTTGTGGGTATCTTGGAGCAAAATTTTCAGGAGGAATATTTGATTCAAGAGACTTATCTGACATGGGACTCAATGTTGGACTAGAGATTATCTGAGGAGAAGAATTCTGAACATTCTAGGTTGATTCGTTAGTTAATGGTGTTAACATGGGCAACTCTGCAGCCATCGGTGATTGTGATTTGTCTTCGAAACTACCTCCCCATTCTCAATTGCAGAAATACTATCAAAATTTTGTGGACTACTTGTCCCAAACTTTTTATTCACTTTTTTCAGTTCAAAAAGCTCATCTCCTCTATTGCCTTCTTGTAATACGCTCTCTTCACTAAAGTTCTCCCCCTAAAGAGATGGTGTAGAAACTTTCCTTGAATAGTAAGGTTCTGACTCACGAAAAGAGGTATCCAAGGTCACATGTAACTTTCGGACTTGAGGATCATAGCATCGATATCCCTTCTGAAAATCTGAATAGCCAACAAATACAGATCGTTTTGCAGATGGATCAAGTTTATTTGCAAAGTCTTGGGAATGTGAACATGTACCGTACAATCAAAGACTCTTGATTCAAGATTCGAGAGATGTGGAATTGAAAAAAAGATTGTATCTTTGTTGAGAGGTTTGAAAATCTATCACTCAGAAAGATATCCGATTGATGAGATAAACGGCAGACTTGACAGCTTCTCCCCAATAGAACAGAGGCATGTTCATGCCAAAGAGAGAGGCACAAACCACCTCCATTATCTGCCTATTCTTCCTCTCCGCCAAGCCATTCTGTTGCGGAGTATAAGTACCAGAAGTATTATGTCGAATCCCATGTTGGCTTAGAAATTTTCAAAGAAAGTATCTACGAACTTCATTACATTATCAGATTGCCAAACACAAATCTGCCTCTGATACTGAGTGCTCACCATGCTATGAAATTTCTGAAATGCTATACAAATATCACTTTTTTTATGAAGCAGAGACACCCAAGTCATCCTAGTGCACTCATTAATAAATGTAACAAAATAACGAGCTTTAGAAATTGAAGAAATTTTCGTAGGCCCCCAAATATCAGAGTGTATAACCACAAAAGGTTCTGAACATTTATTCAAACTTGGTAAATAAAAAATATGTTAGCTTTTGGCCAGTTCACAAATATCACAATGAAAATCCGAAGTATTAAAATTTGAAAAAAAATGGGGCTGTAATTTTTTGAGATATCCAAAAGAAAGATATCCTAATCTTCAGTGCCATAACTATATAGTTGCTCGATCTTTTTCTTCACTACTAATATGATATGCATGACTAAATTTCTGTCCTCCATTCTCTGTTAGTTCTAAGTACTAGAGTTTGCCCCATTTAACACCATAATCAAGAATCTTTCTGGCCGGAATATCCTGAAAGATACAAAAAGAGGACTAGAAAGTTACAGTACAAGCAAGAGAGGAGGTTATTTGACAAAAGATTATATTCAAGAGATGAAACGATTAGAACTATATTTAGTATGAGAGTACTAGACAAGGTGATAGGTCCTTCTCCAGTAATAGGAGAGGCACTACCATTAGCTGTAGATATAACATATTAGGAAGATGGACAAATAGATTGTAATTGACCAGAGTCTCTAGTCATATGATCAGATGCACCTGTGTCAATAATCCAAGTACTATTCTTAGAAGTTGTAAAGAATACATTTGCCTTACCACCAATATCAGGGTGAGCAACGTTTGCTGTGGGCTGTGATTTCTCCTCCACATTTGATCAGACTTCCTCCATAGAAGTCACCATAGCCTTCCCTGCAATCTTCTTTCTTGATTTTTCGAAAAATCCCACCACTCAGGATAGCCAATGATTTCATAACATCGCTGTTTCGAATGACTTGTTTCACCACAATGACTATATACGAGGTTGTTAGACTTTTCAGTTGATCGATTATTTCGATTTTTTGTCGAGCCAGATGATGATCCTTGTCGAGTTTGGTTGGCTAGCATCGCCGAACTCTCAGAGATTGGCCGCGAGCCTCCCATTGTCTATCCTTGTTGATATTCTCTCCTCACATATGCATATATACTCTCCAAATCAAATTTTGGTTCTTTTCGTAAGATTTCTCCACGAACTTGATCAAACTCAGAGTCGAGTCCACTCAGAAAAATATGAACTCGAAGCCTAGCCATCGCAGAATACAACTGGATCACTCCTTCAACTGTTCCTTCCTAAGAGATAGTTCTTTGATCAATTTTCTGAAAAATAGTAACAAGCTCATTATAGCATGTTGACAATGGTCTATCATTTTGTGTGGCAGAAAAAGATTTCTGATTCAATTCAAAGAGACAGGTTTCATCCGATCCATCATAGAAGGTTTTCAACACAGCCTTCCATATCTCTTTGGCTATGGAAAGATGGATAAATCATTGCATCAGTGTTGGGCTCATTGAGTCAATAAGCCAGCTTTTCACTCTACGATTTTTAGTAATCTATGCTCCATAATTGGGATCTTCGAGTGCAGGCTTTTCGTTCTCCACTGAGATATCAAGTTTGTTGTGAGCGCTAATACGCATCTCCATAAGCTGAGACCATAATTGATAATTTGTCTCATCCAGTATGATACTGGTAGGAAAGCAGAATTATTTGATGGATGATGATAGATGGTGTTGAGTTGTTCGATGCAGCTGGGACAATGGGATTAAAATCAGCCATTTAGTTTAGATAGAGAAGAAGAGATGGAGATGGAGATTTTCGTGTAAAGGCTTTGGAAAGTGAGATTCAATTCATGTTGAGCAATTCTTTTAGGATTGGAATTACTCTGATACCATGTCAAACAGTGGTAACTATAATATTTTTGATATTATTTTTTCTCCAAGTTGAAGCCAATATATAGATACAATTACATCATAGTAATAGAAACAATCCTATTCTAAGGAACTAAATGTTCTTATACGTAAAATTTGACAACTATACACAAGATTTGATAACTAATCTGATTCTTATAATTGTGGAATTAATCTGGTAATTACAACCTACAAATAGCTCATACCAACACTATGTAGGTAAGTCAAATAGTTGGAGAAGAAACTTCAATTATCAAATAAAATCACAAAAGCCTCCTTTGTTTTGCGTCTTACCAATTGAATCTTTGAATTGTTCAGCAGGAAGTATATAAGATTAGCATAACCACTGGCTCACTGCCACTAGATTAGCCTATAAAACTCATGTTATGATATGAGATTTTTTTTATGACTGGCTGCCAAACGGTGCTAAGCCTTCGGACATTTCCTTTTTAGGCTTGTTTTGAAGTAGCCATGCAACATTTGAGATGATTTTATTTTAAAAAAAAGAAATTCTTTTCTTTCATCTTCCAATTAATCTATTCAACCCAAAGATTCAAGTTTGTCACAAAAACTTGAACAAGTTATTGCAATATTGCATTTTGGATCTCAATTTAGTGCTTCACAAATAGGACATAAAGCCAGAGTTAATGGAACATACCTACTTGCAGTTTGGAATGGCTGATGCTGAGATGCTGCTGCTGCTGCTGCTCCTCATTGTTCTAGGCAGTAAATTCTTCAACTCCACAGCTGAAGCAAATGAAATCTAGAAAGATTTGGCGGCAAGCTGACCTGCAATTGTTCAGAGAATCAAGAATCTATTGTTTCTTAAACAAAACAAAAGGGAAGGTTCATGTTTGATCTTGCTGTTATAGATGCTAAACTACCAGAATTTTTTCTCTCCAGTTAAGAAGAATCTATTATGTCATAGTATTGGACATTAACAAACTCTGTTTTCAAGACTAGAATGTCATTTACACTCGATTATATAGTCCTATTCACTACACATTTCCTTTTCTAATTTCATTGTTCCCAGCTTCAATCAATCAAACACCTCAGCTTTAGACCCCTTGTTTGAAATTGAACATCCACTAAAACTTCATAAACATGAAATGGCACTAATAGGAATAATGTGTTGGTTATATTATATACACAAAAAAGACTGATGTTTTCACTGAGCACCAGCCCAAGATCATGCAGGCCAAAAATAGCCGGGGCAAGTTTGTTGGTCACTAATGCATATAACTCTGCAAGGCCAGCACTGCTAAAAAGACAGGACAAGAAGGATGGTCAATTGGGGCTGGCGATTTCAAAACAATCTGAAGCCAAGAACCAAACTTTCAATAGCCTTCTAGCTTGCAATGAGGCATTCTGTATCCAGGAACAATGGAGATGGCCTCAAAGGAAGGAAAATAGTCATTTCATCATTTCATTATTCCTGCCATGTTCTGGTAATACCCAGTGAGGGTTCTCATGCCATGTCCAGGGCTAAATTGCACCTCCAAATAAACCACTCCTCTCTGTCCCGTCCGGTACCACAATTAGTCAGAGTATGGCACACCGGTCACCAGCACCCTTTTTATATTTTTTATTATTTTATTTTTTAATCTATTTTGTTTCAGTGATAATTTTAACCACTATAATTGTTTAATTTAGAATTTTGATGCTATTTTGATATCCTTTTTGTAATCAAGTGAACTTAAAGTGCAATTAAAGTACTTAAATTGGATATACATATAATACAACAAATAGATTTAAAGTACAGCTCAATACGATGATCTAGAGGATAGCCAAATCCAACTCGTTAGCTACCTAAAGTTGTGGAGGATAGTACCCACTCAATATGGCATTGCAAATGAAAGATTTCCATGCAGGTCATTGTTTGGATATATGGAATAGGATCAAGTGTAACATGAATTTTAGTCCATGTACGAGATCATTTACATCAGTAGCACTATTTCCTGAATACCAACCTTAAGGGACCTGTCTCCTAAATGCAATGATATGCTCATGGGCTCTACTATGTTGCATGATTAAATCAGGACTTATTGGTGAATCGAAGATTTTAGAGCTACGAGCCATACATAGCCATGCCATATCTACCAATACCTTCTTGATTACCAACTACATCATCATTTGAACTGTCATTGTCATTGTCGCTGTTTTTGTGAGGTGATCTAGATAAGGCATATGTAAATAATTTTATTGATGCATCGTGCACAAATTATGACGAGATTTTAAGACGGATTTTTTTGGCAAATCAGATGATTTAAATTACATGAGAGAAAATACATTCATGGGAATCAAAAATAAATATTACAAAATTAGAATGGAAGATCGGCCACAAATGCTTATAAAGTAGATTCCATGTGACTTGCCACATACATTACCATCCAATCAGTAAGGTTGTTTAGCTCTCTATGAATAACTCGGATCTTAAAAGATTGTAAGGCTTGTAATAAACTCAAGCAGTCCCATAAAATTGGATGATGTCTATACAAAATGAGTTGAATCAAAAGCCATCTAACAACCATTATAGAGTCATCCTCTAAATGAATTTGTAAAGCCTACACAAGATAATTGTGATCCTCCCATGTCGTCGTTAACTCAACCATTAGGACCATCTATCAAAACTGTAACACCACCCACAACTATAATTGCACTGCTATCACTCCGGATAACAAATCTACTCCACCAAATTCATCTTTTTATAGAACACTACCATCAAAATTGATTTTGATATAAAAGGATAGTGGCTCCCAAGCGAAATAAATTACTTTAAAAATATACAACTTGTGAAAGGAGAGCCACAGTTTGCTCATATTGTCAAAGATCTATCAACAACGATCATCTAGAAAAACTTATCAGCCTGAGTGAAAGTTTTTGAAGAATAAGTCTGGCACTTTGCTATATATTTGGAAAATGCGCTTATTCCTAGCTAACCAATATGATATACAATATACCATACCATAATTGCTTTCTCCTTTCTATCATTATTGAAGCATCTCTCCTTGGTAAGACATCTAAAGTCCACTGATAAAGATGAAAAGCATTTATGTATTAGAGCATTTCTCCATACTTGAGATGCAACTTTACAATAGAGAAGCACATGAGATAAAGACTTTTTAGCATCTAGATATATATCACAATGTCTTGGAATTTTATAACCACGATGATATAATACCACTTTGCATGGTAGACGTCGTACTACTTTCCACATAAACAGTGATATCCAGGGAAAATATCCAGCTTCCAGGCGCAAGCAATATTCTCAACTGGAGGATTAGAAGAAATAGATGATAAAAATCAGATACTTTGGTGCTTAACCTAGCGGATGGTCCCCAACCAAACCTATCTCCACTTCTCCAACTCATATAGGATTGACATAACTTTGTGTATTCACTTCTCTAAGAAATATTGAGTAATAAGTTGTTGGTTCCATTTCTTTCATCCGGGATTATTAGATCTTTAATCATAATACCCTACAAATAATGCAGAGGTATCAACAAAAGTTAACATGCGAGAGGTAAAGATAACAATCAAGGATCCTAAAGCATATTAACAGACAGCCCATCTTCTACACCATCTAATATTGGAATAATTGATTGGAGCATTGGAAAAAATCTTCTTCTAAATCAGAGAGGCAGTATGGGTGCAAATTGGATAAGATGCTAATCACCATGAAACATATTTATCCCCATAAGAGAGCTTCAAAAATCATCCCATATCAAAAGATATGTCCAAGAGAATCCTCACACTCAATATGAACCGCTTGGCCATTACAAGTAAAGCTGGATAGGCCCTAAGAGAAAGATCCATCAAATCAGAAAGTTAAATCACATGTCAAATATACTTTTCAATCTCTCTAGGAAGGAGCATAATCAACAATTTGAACCAGATCCTATGCTCAATCATCTGAGTATTATCTTTCCACACTAATCAAAGTGAATAATAAATTTGCATTTTTTTGGATAAAATATATTGCATATTGCAAGTAATTAGAATAAGAAATTTCAAACCAATTCCATAATCTTTATCCATCTTTTCAAAGAGAAGAGTGGACTCTACTAGGTAAAAACCTGACAGTGACAAGACATACTTTAGTTGATTGGCCTACCAAATAAAATGGAGAAATAATGGGAGTATTTTTTCTATTTCACCTTATTATATAAATTTGATTTGGTTTTGGGTGTATGCACCTAGATTCCTTCTATTTATAACGGATGGTAACTAAAAAACATTATAGTCATAATAAAATAGGCACTAATTGTGACTGGCCATAGTTTCAAGTGTTTAAAGATGGCTATTAAGCCTACATTTTATAGATAATAGCATATGCATTTCAATAGATATAACATTAATTAAAAAGAATAGATTGTAAACTCAGATGAAGATATTTTTATATAATTAGGGCACTTTAGACTTGAAAAATGAATTAACTTTGCTATAATTATACATGTGTAAGCATATCTATAGTGTATGTTACATTTTAATAAGTTTCTAAATTTCTTCTTTTCTTTAAACTTGAGTGGTCACTTTTCATATCCTCTTCTATATATAAAATGAAATAAAAGTTAGAAGTTTTGACACAAATGATTGATAGAAAACTGTTGTCTTCTGCTCCTTGACCAACAAGCCTTATTTACTAAAAGTAGTTATATATGATCTATCAAAAGTTGATGATGTTAAGTCAATTTTTCAACTAGAAGCCACATCCTAAAATCTAAATTAGTATGAAATTATGCTCAAGGTAACTTTAGGCAAGGGAGGATCCTGCTACAAAACAAATAAATAAGCTGGTGTAATGAAAATTAGCCTACACTTTAAGCTAAAGCAATCTCTTTTTAATACTAAGTTTTCATCTGATCATTGTATTCGCAGTACCTGTGGCATGAACTACTATGCTTAGTAGACTTGTATAGTGCTGATCAAGAAAGAAATCAATTAGCTAAGGTAGAAATATTCTAAAAAATTAGGGCACGAAAAAACTAATGTCTATTTGTAGGGAATGGATGGGGCATTAGCACATATTCTTATGAGAAAATCCAGATGAGCACCATCATATAGGTCAGCCTCATTAATGATGTTGCATGAGAGATTCTAATATAGCATAACCATAGCTTTAGATGATACTTGATCAATTCTTATTAGATGGTTGAAACCAAACATGAGACAGAAATTTTCTTGCTTCTTCCTCCATCTTTGTCCTTAGATGATGCTTGTTCTTCTTTCTTCTTCTTCTTCTTGTTCTTCTTTGTGAAAAGGAGTGTAGCAAAAAGCAATAGTGCAAAAAGATTGTTCTTTTTCTTCTTTTATCTCAACAAGCGACAAAGTTGAAAGAAATCCTATTCTTCTATCTAGAGAAGCGATGGAGCTACAAAAAATCTCAAGAAGTGAGAGAGCTAAGACTTTTTCTCTTCTATTTCAAGAAGCTACAAAGCTAAAGGATTGCCTCGAGAAGCTCTTCTTCTTCTTGTTAGATGTGTGCCCTACAAGTCAATTATTGGTTAATACTTTTATAATTTCAAGATTTATTTTATACTTATAAATTTTATTATTAATAAAAAAATTATTTTCAATCATGTTTATGTGTCTATGATTTGTCCTAAAATTAATAAAATAATTTGTATATTCTCAAGGTGTTGAGAATTTGAGACATACATCATTAGTGATTAATTTTAAATACTTTCAATCATAGGATCATCATGAAGGACAGTGATCAATCCATTTAAGATCGATACACAGATCACCTCCCTTATGGATAGATGAGTCTCGAATCTGTAGTATAGGGACACTGGGATGAGAGTGTAGGTAGTTGTTAGAGAATAACTTGCATTGAGCATGATGAACATGAGAAACCACTTAGATATTTACTCACTCGTTAGTGGTCTTCTCGAGGCTGCAGTGGTATGAATGGTCTTTTGACCTACGGTATGTTGGCCATTCGCAGTAAGGCTATTGAGTTTGACTGCACGTTTTCTTAGTCCCTAGTCATTCGGATCTTTGCTATGTATGCTAGCTACAGTAGGTTCAGATTTGCTGTTAGAGTAGGATGCACCTAAATAGAATCTATCGATCTTGGTAGAAAAGAGTAGTCCTATACGATTAGTAAAACTAAGTTCAGAAAGTCATCGATTGAAGCAAGTGTGAATACTAAAAAAATTTATAGGATTCACAGATAAACTCGAGTTGAGCCAATCTGACATATGACTGATAATGAAATTTGATGAGTTCTCTATGACCTCCATCAAGTCAGAACTCATGATAAAGGGACTGAATCATACAGTAACTGCACCTAGGGATTCAAATTTTTTTATTTTGCTCGGTTGCCACTACATGCTGCTAGACGTTACTCGTAGATTGTGAGAACTCATTAAGATTATTTTTGGATCAACGATCCTTATTGGATTGAGCTGAAATTATTCTGATCTATCAAAATGAGTTTCGATGATACTGTGATGGAGATCATGGTATGACTCACTACTAGACAGAATAGAACCTGAAAGATCACACACAAAAAGAGTTTGATCTGATCAATGATTTGGATTAAAATCAAATTATCAATTGGATTAATGATTTGAATAAATTTGTAAGTATTACAAATTTAGTAACTGCTAATTGTTAGCACAGAAACTTAATTATAAATATTATAATTTAATTGAGACTGATTAAATTATAGATCAAATCTTAATTAATTTAAATTTAATTTAATTTAATTAAATTTGATTTAATTAATACTATTTAAGTTTAATTATCCAAATCAAATTTGAATTTCAATCCTAATTGGTTCAAGTTTGACAGTCTTTCAAATTTGATTCGATTTGGGCTCAATTTAAACTCGATTTGGATCCAATTTGAATCAAATTGGTTCTGACTTTTTGAGCTCAAATTTTTTGATCTTCTCTCTCCACTTGGTTGACCAAAAGTGGGATGCGGCGATGAGAAATCTCACATAATTCTTTTGGCACACGTGAAGGGGTATGGATGGGTCGTTATTTGGTTTCTTGATTAGTTAGGGCTCCTATCTTGGTAAGAGATAAAGCCTAACTAATTCAACTGCATCCCTATTTGATTTTGGCATGAAAAGGTGCATCTTTTGTGCTATAAAAATTATAAAAGAGGGTGTGATGCGTGAGGGTTTTTAATCCCTTGTTTTGTGTGCTACTTCTTTCTTGTCGCCCTCTTCCTCCTCCATGCCAACTCCCCTTGTTCCCTCCTTTTCATGCCCCAATTCTTCCTCTTCTAGATCTGATCTAAGAGAAGGGAGGCTTTAGAGAGAGAGAAAATAATCAAGAAGAAGTTCTTGATTAGTTTTGGTGTTTGGTTCAATCTCCAGAAACCTGCAATAGGGCTACTTCAAGTGATATAAAGTAAAGAGCCCTGATCCAAGCCGAAGAACGAAGCCTGCAAGGGAGCTAGCACTCCGAAAGTTTCAGAGTTTTGATCGAGATATTTTTATGTAGATACCAGCAGAGATCAAGTACTTGTGCAACTCCGACAGCAACTCCAGACATCCATAGGATCCAATCTAAAGAAGGAGGAGAAAAAGCATCAGGTATAACTTCTTCCTTTATCATTTATGATTTCAAATCTATACAATTAATTTATTTATGCATGTTAAATGATCCTAGAATTAATTAAGATTGAAAATCTGTATGTTTAGATCAGATTAAAAATTTTAAAATCTGCTTCCGCTATGGTTAGTGTAATCATATCGATCTATGTATGTGAATCAACCTACTTTCTAACACTTCTATCTCAAAAAGCTCTTCTTCTGTCTCAAGAAGTGGTGGAGATAAAAGAAATCCCATTCTTCTATCTTAAGAAATAATAAAGCTAAAAAATCCTGAAGAAGCAAGAGAGCTAAAGAAAACGAGAGAGTCTGACACTCATTACTATATATATACATATGGATATTCTTAAAGTTGGGACTTGTTACTATAGAAATTTACCATTGATGACTTGTTAGAATTCTAAATCTGACGATTAAACCATCTAATCCAATATAGAAATATCCATAATATCAAGGGAGATCCTATGGTTACTACTTCTTGAGACTATCCTAATTAAACAAAAGAGAAGATTATATCATTGAGATAGTTGTATCTCTTGTTATATCATGCAACTCCTAATCCTTGTGCTAATATATGTTAGATTTCTAAAGCAAATACGAGTTGAAAACTTAGAAAATTATATGAGTTTGAAACTTAGGAAATTACACAAATAAAGAGTATTGTGCTTATAAAATAGAGAGTGTTTGTCTTGGCAACCAAAATTAGCATCTTTTTTCTCATCTAATCTATTTAGGGTTATATCACCAAATTTCATAAGCAAGTAATCTCACTTGAAATCTTTATCGATGATCATACAATTTTATGAAATACACCAAAGGTCTCCACAAGGGCATCCGAAAGGGGCTAAAACTCTTCAAAGTTGAAGACATCAGTAAAGCTAGCATGAAGGCCTTAAGGATTGAGAAGAAGAGTTGGCCTAGGCAAAGAAGAAATCAAGGATTTCAAGAAGGGCAATAGAAAATCAAGCCAGGAAGGGAGCAATATAGGAAGCACATCAACACAACTCAAAAAATTAGTAATGATCACTGCAAACATGAAGAAGAAGTGTTGGAAGCTTCATTTTGAATGGAAGCCAAAGGATAATGATTCTAACAAGAAAGAAGATAGTTCTTAATGCTGTAAAGGTTGAGCTGTCCGAACTCAAGCAAATAGATTCAAAACTAAGCTTGATAGGGAGGAATGCTGAGATGGAAACTGAGGCAAATCTAGAGGCACAAAAAAACTCTTCTGCTTGAAGGTTTAGATGAAGCAAAGCATCATCAATATTATTATGAATTCTAGAAGTTAGAAGAATCTCATTTCTGAAAATCTAGTTTAGAAGCTAGGGTTATAGAGTAAGTCTCATCCACATCCTTTCCCTCTCTATTAGATTTAGAATGATGTTAAATTGAAGATTATCAAGTAGTGTATCTTTAAGTTTGCCACCACTGAGAGGTATATGTTAAAATAACCTATGAAGTAGTTCCTTTAGATGTCTATCAGGTTATTCTTAGAAATTTGTACCTTTGGGATCGAGATGCAACATCAATAAAGGATGGAAAAGAGTTCATAATCAATGTCTCCAAAAAATAAGATAATATTGATCTTGCAATTGCCATCAAGGAAAATAATTTGTTAATGCATGTAGCAAATTTGTGATGATGGGATGAGAAGCGATTTACTCTTGAGAAGCCAAGCTTACACCCTTCAGTTCCACCAGCTGATCAATTAAGATCGAGATTGAGAAAGAATTGACATAGTCATCATCGACGAGAAAGGATGGCAAGGAGCATTCCTACCATGAACTTCAGATATGAGAGTAGATTGAGTGGTTCGCTAAGATTCAAAAGCAAAGAAGAGTAAGGCCAGAAACTATCTTTGAGCAAAGTCAAGTGTTCAACTATGAGACAGAGAAGCGGGAGCTAAAACCCCTAAATAGGGAGACCCTAATCTAAGAGGATCTTTGACTTGACATGGACCACTTTAGCCACTATGGATAGAGTCAGACAGGATCCAAGAGCAAGATATTAAATCGGAGAATCATGTGCAAATATACTTTCTATCTCTTTATTGAGGAGCATAATCAATAGTTTAAACCACATCTCATGCTCAATCATGTGAACATCATCTTTCCACACTGACCAAAGTGAACAATAAATTTATATTTCTTGATAAAAGCATATTATATCTTTTAGGTTAGAGCATGAAATTTCAAAATCAATTTCCATAATCTTTATCCATCTTTTCAAAGAGAAGAGTGGATTCCACTAGATAAAATTTGGTAATGACAAAATATATTTTAGTTGATTGGCCTACAAAACGAAATGAAAATAATAGTGGGAGTATTTTTTCTATTTCAACTTATTATATAAATTTGATTCAATTTTGAAAGTATGCACCTATATTCCATCCATTTATAGTGGATGGTAAAACATTATAGTTATAACAAGATAGGTACTAATTGTGACTAGCCATGGTTCTGAGTCTTTAAATATGGCTATTGAGCTTACATTTTCTAGATAATAACATACGCATTCAAATAGATACAACATTAATTAAAAAGCACAGATTGCAAACTCAGATGATAGTATTTTTTGTGTAATTAGGGTACTTTATACTTGAAAAGTTCGTTAACTTTATTGTAATTATATATTTACATAATATTTATAAGCATATGTGGATTGTATGGTATATTTAATATCTAAACATTTTCTTCTTTTCTCAAACTTGAGTTGTCACTTTTTAGGTCTCCATCTCTATCCAAATAAATGAAAAGTTAGAAGTTTTGACTCAAAGGATTGATAGAAACTACTATCTTCTGCTCCTTGATAAGCCTTATTTACTGAAAGAGGTTATATATGATCTATCAGAAGTTGATAATGTTAAATCAATTTCTCAACCAGAAGCCACACCCTAAAATCTGAATAGGTGCTGAAATTATGCTTAAGCTAACTTTAGGCAAGAGAGGATTCTATAATGAAACAAAAAAGTCAGCTAGCATATTGGAAACCAGCATTTTAAGCTCATGCAATCTTTTTCATACTAATTTTCTATGTCATCATTGTGTTTGCAGTACTCGTGGCATCGGCCACCATACTTAGCAAACTCATACAGTGCTAATCAAGAAAAATTAATGAGCTAAGATAAAAATATCCTAAGGAATTAGGGAAAGAAATAACTAATGTCTATTAGTGATAGCTCACGATGTTGTCATTAGGATATCATGATTATCAAATTAAATCTGACTTCAATAAAATTAAAATACATAAAGAGTAGTGAGTCAGATCGAATCTACAGAGAAGGTAGTGCTTTGATTTAAAATCTTTGATTTTATATAAAAAATTTAAAAAATATAATTTAAGTCAGAAAATAAAAATTAAAAGTATGAAAAATAAATCTGATACTAAAATCTACTATTTAGATCTTAGCTTCTACTTGCAATAAAAATAAATAAT
>KE504952.1:347205-360272 GCA_000441515.1 Elaeis oleifera
GATATTATATTAACATAATAAATTAATATAATCTAATACTATATTATAATATATTAATATTATATTTATATTAATATAATATTATATTAAATTTATGTAAATTATGAGTAAAAGATATAATCTTATATCTACTAAGGATATATATAATAGGTATTTTATATAGTTTTTTCATGAAAATAGGTGCTTAATCAAATATAAGTTATTTTACAATGAGTCACTTTCTCATGGTTAACCAAACATGCCAAAATCCTATTCCTAAAAAATAACTTTCCAGAAAGTTACTTTCCAGGAAGTAACTTCCTGGGAAGAAAAATTCTTTCTACAAACCAAATGAGTTATAAGTTCATGATCTTTGAGAAATATATTGATGAGATAATTTATGAAGTAGTTTTTTTAGATGTTCGTCGAATTATCTTTGAAAATCTATACCTTTAGGATCGCGATGCAATCTTTTATTTATGTCTAAAGAAGCATTGAATAGTAAAGGATGAAAAGGAGTTCATAATCAACGTCCCAAAGAATAAAGAAATATTGGCCTTGCAACTCTGCCCAAGCAAAATAATTTATTAATGCATGCAACAAATTTATGATGACGATATAAAAAGCTGACTTACTCTTGAGAAGCCACACTCGCATCCCTTGATTCCACTAACCAATCAATCAAAGTGAAGATTGAGATCGATCAAAAGTTGCCATGGTCATCATCAATGAGGAAGGACAGTAAGGAGCATCCCAATTATGAAGTCCAAATGCAGGAGAAGCCAAGTGGTTCACTAAGATCCGAAAGCAAAGAAGAGAAAGTCCAAAAACCATCTCTAAGCAATGCCGAGTGGTTCAACTGTGAGATAGGGAAGCGAGAGCTAAATCCTTCAAATAGGGAGAGCTCTGATCCAATAGGATTCTCAGATTCAATGTGAACCACTTTGGCCGCTATGGTTAAAGCTGAATAGAGTCTAGGAACAAGATCTGCCAAATTAGAAAGTTGAATCACGTGCCAGTTAAATATACCTTTTCATCTCTCTATTAGAGAGCATAATCAAGTTTTAACTAGATCCTATGCTCACACTAACCAAAGTGAATAGATTTTAACCTCAGCAGGCCTTTTCTTTCTCCCTATATGATTCAGGCCAGTCCACTCAAAAGTTTCTGGGTATTTGAGAATGTAAGCTTAGCTTTAATTAATTTTTTTAATTGCACTATCTACCAACTTATGAATCTCATTGGATTTTGGGCCCAATCATCCAAATAGATTTTTAGTAAGTTTGAATGTATTTTTTGGGACTCAATGGAAGCATGATGCTGAAGAGGAGACGGAAAGAAAATGTGTACCCGCAACCAACAATCTCTCTCTCTCTCTCTCTCTCAAGCTATTTCAGCTCAGTTTGACAAGAGCTTTTGTATGACATAATTAAACATTTTTAAGGCTCATCTATGATACATTTTGGTCATGGGAAGAATAGTTTGATGCTTGAAGAATATAGTTTTTTCATAATTTTTATGACCTGTTTGAAGATTTCTGTA
This sequence comes from Elaeis oleifera, assembly GCA_000441515.1. Classification (NCBI taxonomy): domain Eukaryota; kingdom Viridiplantae; phylum Streptophyta; class Magnoliopsida; order Arecales; family Arecaceae; genus Elaeis; species Elaeis oleifera. The sequence goes on from KE504952.1 coordinate 348,727, forward strand.
AGATTAGGCTGAAAATCTTCCAAGAATCGGATTTGTTAGCCTATCAAACTCAAATCTTTTAAGAGCCTGCCCAAATCCCAATCTAAATCCTAACCTATAGGTCTGTTAGTCTCCAGGAAGAAAAAAATGATTCACAGAGATCTTTTCCCTTCCTACAAATTTGGGTTGGTGGTATTTGTTGATAGAGCCATACCAAATAGATAGCCTAATTCACGAATCCAGTAGGAATTTCAGTGGGACATAAAATAAAAGAGGGGAAGTGGGAGGGAATATGCAAAGCTTGATGACAGATTATTCCTTTGAATTAGTGCTGCTAACTTCCTGCAATAAAAAAACAACACAAAACCCAGTGAAGAGAAGGATAGGGGCTGGGTCTGGGACTTAATGGGACTGTTAGGAAAGTCAAATAATAGGAGGAATTCTCTGGTCCAAGGCCGAGAAACACATGAGCTACTCGTTTGGAATTCCCAGCTATACGTGGGCTGCCTTTCTACGCAGCTCTCATAGTCTTCTCTCTTTTTTTCTTTTCCACTTTTTCTTTGCCTTTCCAACTTAAGGTTTAGCTCACTGCACTTTGTTTTGGTGGAATTAGCTCATTGTACTTGAAAGAACCTATGACGGATTATAAGGAGCACCTTTTGGTGGGTTATTACGTAAAGACTCAGCTACAACTCTTCGGCCATTCATAGCCAGAGAACCAAAGTCCTCTTTGGAATTCTTCCATTCTCCCCACATTTGGCTTTTGATGTCATGGCATCTGACTCATCTTGGGGAAAACAAGCTATAAGCAATGCCAACAGTCTCATTTCCGGGCACATGAACTGGTAAATTGACAAACTTTATTCCCAAGCATTGGGGTTGGTGCGTAGTGAGAACCAAACATGTTGTGTGGATCGTACCACAGCGTTGGCAGCTACCCCTTAGATTGACTGGTCAAAAATATAAAATCACAAGCATAGACTTGGCCATGTCTGCAGACCAAAGTGAAGACTTCATGTCTTTAAAAAAAAAGTGATGACCACGGGAGTAATATTTTGTTATTGTCGACCGACATTAATTGTTACCGCTTAAAAGTCTCACCCAACGTCTGAACAGTCCACCTGGCTCCATGGCAAAGTCCAACTTTTAGCTAGCATATTCTTGTAGTTATCCAATTCGACTAAATCATATTGTGAATTTGTTCCTGCAGTTTGTGTCGATATATACTTCTCATTCAAACTTTATTGCATCGAGTCGTAAGGTGTTTAGCTTCCACCTATTTTACATGCCACACTTTGAATGAGGAAGCTGAAAACGTCATGCAGTACAAGAAATTGTGTAGCTAGTGAATCTGATACAGTTTGTGTCAATACGTACTTTTCATAGTAGTTTAGTACGGAAGGTAGCATACTAATACCACTACATCATGGAAAATCTTCTGATTGCGATCAGTATGTAACGATCAAGTCTCTTATCAAACCTAATACATTGAAGTCCAAATCCTCTCGTTGACACGTCGAGGCTATGTGGAAGGTACAAAAGCGATCCACATGCCAGTGAGAGAATCTGCATTTTTTTTTTTTTTTTTTAAAGACTGTCCAACAACTTGTCAAGCTTTACAAACTTAGAGAACTCATGTTGGAATTTCTAGTCTTTATACCCTCCGAGGTTGCTGCCCGGAACGCGGCCAAAGTCCATCCTTTTGATATTTCAAATCAAAGGCCTTGACCTCATGGGGCAATTTAGTCGTTATGCAATCTCTTTGCTCTAAGAAATTAGTCATGTGGCACCCTTAGCTAGACTTTGCTCCCTCTCTCCAATATACAATTCAAACACCAGTGGCCACAATCAATTCACAACCAACAAAATGTTCAAAAACCCACATTCTCTCTAGTCCTCCCCCTTACAAAGCTATAGAATGACAGGGGCATCTTCGTCATATAGGCATCCACTACCAAAGTTCTTAACAAATGTACGTCAGCTCCCATGGCTCCAAGCGCCGGGTCAGCCCTCGTTTTCCTAATGTCTGACCGTTTCAAAAGCCCTGGTCAACACGTAAACCTTAGTGCTCCTTCCCATAGTATTGAACAAGCCGTCGTTGAAGACAAAGTAAAAGAACAACGTACACCACCTACCACTTATAAATACTCATCCATGCAGCCAACTCGACAGCCCACGGCGAGTATTCCTTTCATATTCCCTCCTCAGCAGCCAGCAGCCTACCTGAAGTTCTCAGAAAAAGCTCATAGCTAGTATTACAAACAACCTCTTGTTACCTTCATCTCTCCTCCTCAAACCTCTATTAATTGCTTGTTCTGAACTCCATAAGCTGAACGGAGCGATGGATTTCCGAAGGAGCCATGCAGTGTTGTTCGTCATTTTCGTCGTGATGGTTGCGATGATGACAAGTGTGCCTAGCGTCGAAGCGGCGAGGCCGGCACCGGACTGTTTCGATGGGCCAAGCTACTTGGCATACCCGAGCATGGTCGAGAAGGCGAAAGCAGCCATGGCGACGTGGATGGAGATGCTGCCCTCCGGACCTAGCCCGAGTGGCCCTGGTCATTAGCTAGCCCGAGCAAATAAGGCAACGTATTCATGATCATATAAACACGCATATTAGCATATACACACAACTGTGTAAAAATATACATGATAGATGCATATAATTTTATACATTTTTTCATGCATGCTTCATATATAGGTGATTCTTTATCACCAGGATTTTTTCATATAGATAAGGATATTTTTCTTTTCTTTTCTTTTCTTTTTCAGAGAGAGGGAGGGAGAAGGAGAATAATGTTCTACTTCTTTTTTGATTTCTTTGAACACTTGATGTTTTAATTAATTGGAAATCTCAGGAGATAAGCAAACAAGCTATGGATTGATAAAAGCACTGTGTCGCTATCTGATTCTTTTAATTTCTTCTTGCATTCGGTTGGTGGATGGATTTGTTTTTTTGGTAAAGTTGGTGGATGGAATTAATTAGGATCACCTCATGAGGCTCCCATGGCTTACGCTCATGTGAACGGCTCAACGCACGAGGGTGGAGTAAAGTGCAAGGATCTTGCATGAACTTTGCTTTGACTTACTTTTTAACGCAAGGACTCGATGTGGATTAAAATATTTTAATACAAAACATTCCGTGTGCAAAGACATAGTTAAGCAAAGCTATATGGTCTGTGAGTAGAAGGATCGCAGGTTTTGGCCAACAGAATTTTCATCTAACATTTCAAGATTCAACTATCAAAAAAAAAGAACGCCAGAATCACAACAGCAGAAAAAGTGGTTGAAATATTCCCATCATAATAAATAAATCAGCTGTCAATATGAACAAGCCAACCGGTACAGAAAACTAAGGTGAAAACGAGTATTTGACTACACCTGCGATCCAGTTGATTGAGAATATTAATGGCCAGAAAATCCACCAAGGGCCGGCGGACTCCAGATTTTGCTGTTTAGTGCGGGGCCAGCAAAAATGTTATTATTAAATACCTATAAGCTAAGAAAGATCTTGTTGAAGCTGGCTCGAGATGGAGTTAGGAACCTCCCCAAGTGTCTGGTCGCACGGGATCTACGCCTTGTAATATACCAAGTACTTGACATGTACAGTGTACGAGATCATTTAACAGAGAAAACTAAGCATTTGATCCTTATTCATCATAAAGTTAATATATACTGGAGGGAGACCAAAATGCTCAGAATGATCATGAGCGTACCAACAGATTACTTGCATATATTATCATCTGCTGGGCACGTATCCGGAAGCCTGCCATGCGTTACGTTCGTGACCCAGTAGCAACCTTCTGTTTCTGTTTCGCTGCCGAAACCGGCTCAGGTGAAGTTTGAGCAGAGTCTCTTTATCTTGTGTTCTCCAAAGAATGAGCCCGGTCTTCTGATCATCTATTTTTAAAACCCATATCTGACTCACAGCAACACCTGGCCGGATCAACTTCTTTCGTCTGTGAAGGATGTTGGGTTCAAACCAAGGACAGCATTTGGTTATGAACAGGACTAGGCTAAATTATGCAAGATCTATACTCTGACCAGATTGGTGATTGGTTGTTTTTGTTACGTATACTTAGCCAATAGGTCTTATCTTCTGGGTTGATTACATCCATGACACATCACGTAGGGGTAAGATGAAGGCTTACATGACTCTTAATCTAGGGCACATGAATTTGGAACTGCTTGATATGATGGTACCACTTAAGGGTGCCTGGAAGAATGCTGGCTTTAAACAAGGGCTCGTTTGTTTGGTGGAAAATTTTTCTTTTTGTAACTTTTTTTTTCGAAAACTGATGCCTAAGTATATAATATGTGAGAAATAATTTAACATATTTGATTAACTATAAAAAAATGATACATTTCATTATCGCTTATGTTTGATTGAAGATCTATTTTCTAAAAATATTATATAAAATATCTGTTATACTCTTAAGATATTTTTAGAAAAAAATCACCACAATTTTCATTCAATGTGAATTGGATTTTTCCACATCCCATATGGATCTCTTTTTTCTATGAATATGAAAATCTTATTTCTATAACAATCTACTTTTTTTTCACGTCAGTCCTTTGAAAATTCCAACCCACCATGAAGTACACAAGTCCTGTGATTAAGATACACATCCATCATAAAGGTAGGATGGAAAATATTTTATGCTCCCATGTCTGACTTCTGTTCCATTACCTTGGGCTTAGATTGAGGAGATCACACTGCCTATTTAAATATGACACATTTAATTTGCTGCTTTTTTTTAATCATTCATCGAGCATTTGTAAAAACTAAAACACCCTTTTTCATAGATGCACTAGCAGCTATATAATGGAAAAAATCAAATTCTGATCAGGCCAGACAACTAGAGCATAGCCTCATTCAAAGGCAGCACCAACTTAAAAATTTTGAACCCTCATACTAACAGTGTTGAAATTAACTCCAGTCCCAGAACAAATTGCAGAGATCAGCAGCATCCACTCATAACGTAGGATTCAGGTGCAAGAATAAAACAGTAATGATATTGTATTCAACCAGAGCAGTAATATCACATTGTATTCACCTAGAAACTGGGATGAAGACAAAGGAATTGGAAGCTATTTGCTGAAAATCCCCTGTCAGCATTTCAGATTTTAGCCAAACTCTAATCAAAAAAGGGAACATGCAAAATCTTCACAAATGAAGGTCTAAATCTCACCTTTATCCAATATTCACAGTTTACATCATGCCCATGCAGAACAGAAACCAAGAAAAATCAAATCAATGAGAATTTCTCAGATTCTCATCCAGTGAAATATGAGGATATCAAGCAGGTAAGATCTGCTGTCAATGGAAACTAACAAAAGAAGAAGAAATGTGGCTTAAAGTAGGGGCTTTGTAGGCAGTGGCTTCTTTGACGATACAGGATTCTTTGACGACGCTGGCTTCTGTTCAACCTCAGCAGTCCTTTTCTTGTCCCTTCTTTCCCTCTTCTTCAATGCATTCATGTGAGCTTTAAGGACCGTTGCATAAGAAGCTTGAAATTTCTGGTGATCCTTCGCAGAGAGCTAGATCATGCATTCCAATGACAAGGAAACATACGTGAACAAGCATTACTCGAATAATTTTTTAAGAAAACATAAGTGAACAAGCATTACTTGCATACCTTTTTAAGATATACTTTCCCCTGTGCATTCTAATTTTCAGTAACTAAAAAGACAACTACTAATAATAAGAGTATCCAAATGTTCACAAGTGAAACATTTAACACAGATTAAGAGAAAGTTTTGGCAGAAAATTTATAAAGCGATGTCACATAAACCAAGAAAGAATTTCAGGGGGAAAAGGCTGAACTGCTGAACTTCTGAACCCGCTTCCTCATACCCAAAGTTAAGGAGGCCAACAAAGTTATATCTTAATATGAGCCAAATGAAATTATCCTCCACGCTCACTATAATATATCTCCCTGATTTCAAAACCCGACTGCAATTAATTATATTATGCACCCAATGATGCAATTGCCAGAACGTCAGCGATGAAGACAGACTACCCAAAATGACAATTAAGCTGTAAAAGCAATCAGCAAGCAATAAAATTGAGAAATTTAAAAAAAAAAAAAGAAACTTAGATGGGATTTTTTCTTGAACTACAGCTCATACATTTCCACAATCTAACCAGTAAGAACTACTAGAGTATCATGGTTCATTTTGTCTCATTTCTTCTGTCTCCCATGTTACTCAACCTTGCTGACATCTCAAAATTCCTGACATGCCTAGCAAAAGCAACCAGACAACCCATGCTGATACAGTATTCACTGCAGGATCAAAGCTTACACCAAATATCCATCATCCTAGCGGAAGGTTCACAGAGCTTCACAGAAGCTCGTGAAACAATTCAAGGCTGAGAAACTTTGAGCCACAACTTTAGCAGATGCATGTAGGGTGATAGGGCATCTCTTCAACATCTTTGGTTCTGAGGCATGTGAAAGTGATCCTTCCTCTAGGTTCTACAAACGTAACTAACTTGGTGAAAATATACTTTTCCATCTCTCTGAATAGGGAGTATGATCAACAGTTTTAACCAGATCCCACGCTCAATCATATGAGTGTCATCTTTCCTCACGGACCAAAGTGAACAGTAAATTTGTATTTTCTTGGACAAAAGCATTAAGTCTCTTGCAGGTTAGAGAAGGAAATTTTAAAACCAATTTCCTTAATCTTTATGCATCTTTTCAAAGGGAAAGAGGACTCCATTAGACCAAAATCTGACAGTGACAAACATGTTTTAGTTGATTGGCCTACCAAAACGAACAAAGAAACAGTAGGGATATTTTCCTATTTCAGCTAATTATACAACTTTGATTCGGTTTCAAATGTATGCACACCTAGATTCCATCCATTTATAACAGGATAGTAACTGTAAAACATAACAGTTATAATAAGACAGGCATTCATTGTAAGTAGCCACAGTTCCAAGTCTTTAAAGATGGCTATCAAGTTTTACATTTTATACATCATAACATATGCATTCGAACAGATACAACATTAATTAAAACACCAATAGCAAACTCAGATGACAATATTTTTGTGAAATTAGTGCACTTTATACTTGAAAACTGTGTCAACTTTGCTATAATTATATATCCACATAATATGCATGAGCATGTGTATTATATGTTACATTTTAATAATTTTCCAAATTTCTTCATTTCTTCAAACTTGAGTTCACTTTTCCGGTCTCCATCTGTATCCAAAATGAAATGAAAAGTTCAGAGGTTTGACAAAGGATGGATAGAAACTGCTCTCTTCTGCTCCTTCACCAACAAGCCTTACCCATTGAAAAGGTTGCATATGATCTATCAGAAGTTGATGATGTTAAGTCAATTTCTCAACCAGAAGCCATACCCTAAAATCTAAATTGGTGCTGCAATTATGCTCAAGGCAACTTTAGCCAAGAGAAAATCCTGCTACGAAACAAATAAGCTAGCTAGTGCATTGGAAACCTGCATTTTAAGCTCATGCAAGCTCTTTACAATACTAATTTTCCATATCATCATTGTATTTGCTGAGATACTTTTCCTTACTTCATATTCAAAAGGCACCAGCCTCAGCATATTTTTGTCAGCCTTTTCAAAACAACTGGCACCTATACCAATCGCCAAAGTATCCAAGGGAAAGGCTCATTTAGTTCACAGGAAGAATTTTTCCTCACTAGAATGTTTTTTTAGGAACCTGATTCCTAAGAATATGATGCCTAAAAAAATAGTTTTGGTATATCTGATCGACCATAGAAAAGTGCCACATTCCAGAGTGCCTTATGTTTGGGTGAGTATCTATTTTCCTAGGAAAGCTGTATAAAATACCTATTACACTCAAAATAAAAGAAAAGAACTTCTCTCATTCTATTCATGGATTTTAGAGTACTTTTGAGAAAAAAAGATCCCAATTCTCAGCCCATGGGAAAGCCAAAAACCCATGTCCCACATGGGTTTTCTTTCCCATGAAACATAAGAACTTTATTCCCATGGGAATGTCACTTCCAATTTCTCTCTTCTGAAAACTCCAACCAAATAAAAGGGGTTTCTTCATTTTCCCATTGATTGCACTTCCCCCCTTCTCTTCTCGTGAACCAAACAAGCCCTAAATAGCCTAACAAGGGGCTACTTCGATACAATAAAGTAATATAGCGATAGCCATAACTATCAAGCCTTGTCCCAATTACATAGGATCCGTTTTATGAAATTGTATACACAAGATTAGTATTTAAAGCTGCCTCGGATGCTAATTCATGCTTTTCATATCCTTTCTCATATACTTCATCCATTATATCTAGGCCTTGACCTCCTATTCCTGCATTCTTCAACAAAACTTTCCCTTCTTATTAGAGCTCCCTCTAATCTTATTCACAAGCCTTGTCCTACCATATAGGGTCAATCTTATGAATCCTTATCTGCAAGATTAGTAGCTCGGGCTGCCTCCAATATTAATTCAAGCTTTTTCATATCCTTTCTCATATACTTCATCCATCGCATCTTGGCCTTGACCTCCTCTTCCTACATTCTTCAACAGAAACTTACCCCTTCTTATTAGAGCTCCCTCAAATCTCCATTGCATAGGTCCATATCCTCTCAAATGATTTCCATCACTTTGTCCTTAATTTATACGATTCCTATGACTCATCTAGCACAACTTATTCTTACTTGATGCATCTTGGTTTTACCGCACATCCATCTCAACATTCTCACTTCTGCTACATTCAACTTGTTCTGTTGAACCCTCTTTATTGTCCTACTTTTTGTAGCATTGCAAGCATTGTTGCAATTCTATAAAATCTTCCTTTTAAGTCATCAAGGTATACATCAATCACATAGCACCCCAGCAGAACCTCTTAACTTCACCCAGACAGCCTAAGTTCTATTACTTATCTTTATGTATCTTTGTATAATAGATCCCAATAGGAAAAAAAAATAATCACTTTGGTATCTCATGACCCTTAATCTTGATTAGGCCCTCAACATTGCTATATTCACTAAAATTATTATGTTGAATTTTAACCCCGTATCCTCGGAAGCCCTTTTACCCAAATCCAATTTGTCACAACAAAAGTATATACAAATGTAAACATATAAAATTATCGAAATAAATTGATCATAAAAATGGTCTAACCATTAATTGATGCTTTACTTTAGTAGATTTATGCCCATGGCATCACATAAATGAAAACAAACAAGAAGATATAGCACATCACCCAAGTGACAATGCACTTTAGGGTAATTATTTTAGCACTCAAATTAGTCACACATTGGGACACCTCAAAAATCATGCCTAGTGTTGAAACTTTAGCTGACACTGTTTTCGGTGTCAAGAAAGGTCATATTGCATCAAGTATCCATAACCAACAACCCATAAACAAGTCAAGCAACCACCAAGCTTGGTGTGGAATTGTTTGAAGGAAGCATGGTTATAACCTCCGAATAAACACTGGACAAATAAAATATAAACGTTGTGGTAGTACCATGTATTAGTTGTATAGAATTATTACAGATAGTTTATTTGTTACCTTCACAATAGGCACAAATACGATTACAAGCTGATACATCATGTAGTAGACATACTAGCTATGAAAAACAAGTATATATTAATCAGAGTATATCCCTGACACCAACTTGCTCCATAACTACCAGGGACATCAATACAGAAAATGCTTACCAACTCAAAATGTAAATGATAAGGGAAGAATGAATCTTTAATAAGCACAGAATTAACTACTGAATAACATGTAGCTATACAGTGGCATGAAAAATTCAATGCATATCAAATGGTTGTCCATTAACACCATTTTTTATCGACCACTTAATCAGAACACACAACTTGTAGACCCCATGTAACTCCATGTCACACAGAACCACAAATTAATTTGTCAAACAGGGTGTAGACTATTACCCGTGTGACTATTTCTAGGCAAGTTTACTAGGATGGGCAAACAACAGAACTTCATAACTCCAAAATAACAGGAAACAGTTTATCGGTGATCTTACATGGATCAACATAATCAAGTGCTGTAAAATAGCAAGTGGTCCTTCCTGTCAAGTTATAATAGTGTTGAATCTTCTTTTGTAGCTTGGCTGTGGCTTTAAGCCTGTGTTCTCTATGATGATGGTTTAAGATGGTTTCTCTATATGTTTTAGGTGTGGTTTGGTTAAGCTCTAAACTGTTTAGAGTTGATGGGTTTGTGTGATGTTGTAGGAGGGTTTGTTAGGTTTCGGCTTTTTTCCTTGAGCTTGGACAGGTATTAACTGCACATTATGTTTTCTAGGTATGAATACATAGAGGAATGCTAACCCTTGGTGCCAACATGAACGGATCTCTGAAAATGATAAAACATATAGTATCTTAAATGCCTATGAGATATTTAATAATCCACTATGCTTCTTGAAACATGTGAAAAGTAAAACGTAAACTTTCAAAAGATAATACCACCACCAATAAGGAACCTCCAAAGGACCCACCATGTTTTCCTCTTCAAAGTTAATTCCCTATCCACCAAGAAGTTGTACCATTATTAAGTACATAATATTTTGTCGCAGAAAAGGTCATATATAGAAAGAGCTCTGAATAGATTATTAGCATTCAATCATCCTTCCATGTATTCCATATATATAAACATGATGTTCAAGGATTCATGTTCTAATGGTACAGGTGCACCCTGTGGGTATCGTAAGTTTAGCAAGAAAATGGTACCTAGCATGAGTTTAGGACACCATTTCTCCCTTGCACTAGGGCATCCTGACCATCTTAACCGTCCCGGTTGCATCCCAACAATTAGGACGCATCAGGACACTGGATAAATTGGGACAATTATTATTTTTCCTTATATTCATGTTATTAATAATTTTTTTCAGTCCATCTTGATCATACCATCCCATCCCATCCCAATTCCATATTGTCCTCGAAGCAAACTAAGACCGGGCCTGATACTAAGTAGGAAACCCCTGATATCACCTTTTCCTTCATTTTGCAAGTACAAATTTTCAACAAAACATATCGCTTCGGAATTTCTCACTTGGAGAGAAATTACCATCACCTTGATAACTTGTACATACTAGCTATACTGCCAAAGAATAGTCTCACATCTAAATAAATTAACAAAAAAATGTCTTCCAATATACTATAGAAGTTTCCATCGGACAAAAACTTACTGTGCTTGGATTAAAGGAAATAATCCATATTTGCATAACCACAAAAAAAAAAGCATCAATAGTCACAATTGATGACGCGGTCTATCCTCATAGGCTGATTCCTATGGTAATTGTGAAGGGGTACAGATTAGAGTTGTATAACTATCGCCAGCATACCACATAAGTTGATCAATTAAAATGATTATGGTCTCAGTAATAAAATTGTTCTATTGTTATAAATAACCAAAGTTTTAATATTTCAAAACACAATTTTTAAGGAATTTTTTTTCTTTGGGGAGTATTAGTTAAAATTTTGTCATAGGAAGGTCAGGGAGTTGCATTGGAGTTTGGCTTAAATAGCATGCAGGTAACATATGATTAGAAAAAAAAAAAAAAAAATCCAAAATTTACATTTAG
>KE504952.1:360292-395804 GCA_000441515.1 Elaeis oleifera
AAAATCCAAAATTTCATTTGAAACTTCTTTGCAACCATTTGATTTCTCTCTAAAACCTATAGGAAGTGATAATAACATTCACTAAGGTTGTTTGATGCCAACAAAGATTTGCCTATAAGTTTACTTGCCATAAGTGACTTGAGAACAATCTATTTGTAGTGGTTGGCTGCCTGTAAGTTGCAAACATGCAAGCAAGAAGAAATATAGCATGACACTTTCTTGCAGCATCTAGACTTGCAGCAAAATCGGATGTGCATCAAGTCGTGGGCACAACAAGTAGGAAGAAAGTGTGCTTGCACCCATGCATCCCCCAGTATGTTGCATGACCACAGCCTTAAGGTCCCAAACAAGCGAAATCGGATGTGCATCAAGTCGTGGGCACAACAAGTAGGAAGAAAGTGTGCTTGCACCCATGCATCCCCCAGTATGTTGCATGACCACAGCCTTAAGGTCCCAAACAACCCAACCTCTTATAGAACAAATTTGACAATCACGTTTGTTCAATCCTCCAGTGACCATGCTCCCCATTCCAGCAACTTCACTCCACTTGCAACATTTGATCACTTTCTTCAGTCTCAGGGTGCCCCTTCTTTCCCTCCAATGTGAACAAAAGACAACATGAGAAAAATGAGGGGAAAGAACAGAAGAATAAAAAGGAAGTAGCAGCATGCTACAACACATCTTCCAACCCCTCCCACAAAAAAATAAAAACAAAAAAAAAAACTAGATCAGCATTCCACTTTGGACTAGCATATGATGGATGCATGGCTGCTGATATGGAAGTCCATTTAAAACAGAAAGGATGAAGGACGTTTGATGGTAGGGCTGAAATCAGATCGATATGGATCGGATACTAGTATATCCATATACATATTTGTTTTGTCGGATGAATACAACTACGGATACGAATATTATTCGGATGCAAAAATTCATATCCGTATTTGTTTTAAATGAATACAGATACAATTCAGATACTCAAAGTATAGATATAATTATGAATATAAATTAGATAATTAAACTTTATGACTATAAAATCAAAGATATTACTAAATAGATGATAAATCAAGTTAATAGTATGTTTATATGGTTCTATTTTTAAAAAAATTAATAAATGCTATATAAAATTATATAGAGTTACAGATAGATTCAGATATTCGGATGCGGATCACATAGTTGTTTATCTATATCCTTTTTTTTTACGGATATGGATACAAATATGAATATTAGTCGGATCCTCAAATTTCTATTCATATCTGGATTGATTCGGATATGAAAATGGATCCAAATGAATATCATTCATACCACTTTCACCCCTATTTGATGGAGTTGAGATTTGTTGGATCTTGTACCCATGTGGGGATACCTAGTCAATGTGCCACATTGTTGACATGCCTGTCCAAGAGATATGTGAACGCCAATTGACCTTTATGACGATTATCACATGCTTGTTCAGGATTTGGGACAGAAGAGCTCATCTTTGATTCTTCAATGACTATGCTCCTCTTTTCAACGATCCCTTGATTACTTAATTTTGCTCTTTTCTCCAACAATCTTATGGTGTTCCTTTACCATCCGCCTCCCCCTTTCTCCCCCCTTCAGCAAGTCCAGCAAGTAAAGTGGGTGTTCAGCGAGATCCTAGGAACTAAACAACATCTCCCCTGGTTTCAGCAGTGCTGATTATAAGGCCTGGCTAGTAATCAACGAAACCCTGGCAACCCCTCTCTCCTTCTTTCTCTATCTCTTTCTCCCTCTTCGCTTCCTCTTATGGTCATATTTGCAGGATATTCCAAGCAGCAGGGCAGACCCTAGCCCCAAGTGCTAATTCGACACCAAAGCCTAGCACAGATCCAAACCTGCTTCTTTCTCTTTGTAGTTCTTTAGCAACCATAGATCTAATTCATGTCAACCTTCTTTACGGGAAAAATTGACCAAATGATCTCTGATTATGATCATTCAATCTATCAGAGGTGACCTTGTGCTATGATTTATGTTCATGACCTTATGATCTCATTCAAAGACAAATATAGCTTAGGAACCCCAAATTTTCTAATTGATCTGTCAATATACGATTTTATGTTTAAAAAAAACTATATTGTTTGTTATGGTAATGATCCATGCATAGTTGATCTATTTAATCTGAAAATGATATGAATATAGTTTTCTGTTCTCATCTGTGTAATATGGAGGGGTTTGTGTGTTGGGCGCTGGTGTGTGTCTAAGGGTTGGCTCATTTCAATAACTAAAAATTGCTTCTTTGAGAGTTGTGTCTAAAGTGTCGTACCAATGTCCATGTTTGAGTGAGAGGTGCAGAACTTTCAGCTAAATTAAAGGATCCAGGTAACATAGGTTCTCTCTGAAATTGTTATGGTCTTTTAATCTCATTTTTGTGACATGAAATTGTTATGGCCTCTGTTCATTCTTGTCCATGCTTGTCAATATATGGGAGCAATGTATTGTTCTCATGATTTTGTTGTTCTCACGATCTGATCTATCGATATGTTTTTTTTTTTAATACTTTCTTTCAGATTTTTCATGCTTGGGTTTTCTAGGCTAATTAAAATTGATACTTGTATAATGTATAATCTCATGATATGGTTTTGTTGTTCGCATCAGTTTGTGTCATTAGGTTTATCTTGCTAGTTCATGTTATTTCCATTATATATATAAGCCTTAGCATGTGCTTCCTAGAAACTATTTTGCTGGTGGCTATCATGATTAATTTAAATCTTGAAGGACGACAACTAAGTTAGCTTTCTTACAAGGTATGCAAACATTCTGCCACATAGAAGAGCTTATCCAATCCATTATTATGGAATGGCAGAATGAAGCAGCAGTGCACTTTGAATCATGCACCTAAGCCACATTGGTACCATAGTTTTACATAGTTTACATGCAATTCAAGGTTTGATTGGCTATCACTAATATGAGTTATCCGTTATAGCAAATGAAGGTTACTTCATGATCGAATTTAAGAATAATTAATTTTAACAAAAATTTAGGACATGAAAAGCTATGACAATTTTAAAATAGAAATATTACAAAGATCTCTTCATGTTGTAGGCAGGGACTAGGGAAGGACATAAATCTAACTCATGGGCAGTGAAAGATCTGATATTCTGATTAAAATTGTCTAGGGATCTGATTTGTATGTTCATATTATCCCATTGATATTTGGCATCATATGTAATTGGAGGGCATCTAATTTTGGTCCAGGCATCTAATGCATGGACTTCTATTCCTTCTTGCATACACGAATGTATTACATCAGATTTAAATTAAACCTTATACAAGACTTCCCTCCATATATCACAGCTCATATCTTGGTTTAAACTGTAACTTGGAAATCCTTCCAAAACTCTTTCTCCAAGTCACATTAAATCATTCTCAAAATGATATCCAACCACACAATTCCTAAAGATCATTAATTTGAGACAGAATTACTGTCAAACACTAGAAAAGGTGATGAAGGGGAATAGTGAAATTCGTGGAGGAATAAACAAATAAAAGGAACAGAGAAAATGAGATGAGTTTAGATGAGAGATAAATGAACAAGGGAATGAGAAGATTCAAATGAAAGAAGAGCAAGTAGAGCAATACAACTAGATAAAAGAAAAGTGCATACACAGGAAAGAGTTTTCTGCATTCTCACTCAAGAGCTCTTTAAGTCATATAAAATCATTAACCAAGGCAAATCATGCCTCAGTTAAAAAAATTAATAAGATCCATAATCATCCCTTAGAATACCAAAAGAAAGAAGTACATGAAGAATGAGACAAGTAAACAATAGAGGTATGTATGTATGTGTACAAAAGATTAGTTGTCTCCTTGTTCACACAAGGATATGTTTGTCTGTGATCCAGGCTAGTAACTTAACTAGCTTGCAAGGCCATCTGCAATTTCGTAGTTAATTGTGCCCTTATACATACAAGGATATGTTTGTCTGTGAATCAAGCTGGTGTTTTGACTGGCTTACAAGTCCATTTGCAATTTTGATCCCCTTGATTCAAATTTTAGTTACTCTTGTTAACAAAATATTCTTCATACATCTAAATCTAATCATTTTCCCTGGAAGAAAGAGATATCAGCACTTCGTAGCATATTATAAGTCATCCTTCAAAAATCCTCTCCCTAAAAAAAGTAATAAAAAACTGTAAAATCAATAGAAAAAACATGGGACTTTGTAATGTGATCTACATGTAACATTCAATTGTACGATGCATGAAAATGCATTTTGTGCATTTTTAGAAACCAATGCATGTATAGAAACAAATTTCACAAGATTTCCATAATTCAATTATAAATGCATCATAATAGTTAAAAGCTAACTTGACTAACGAGATTGTCCTAATTTAAGTGACATCAATTTGTGTGATTATAAAATTTAAACTAACACAACTTTAAAGACAAACTTCTGAAGCCCACTATTGATATTCTTCAGAAGGCTCAACAATAATTAGCATTATATAAGCTCTAAAAATTATCCATATTCCTGACATGACATAATCATATTCTCTCAACGGAATATTAACTTTTAGAAACCAATCCAAAAAAAAAAAGAAGAGAAAGAAAAAAAGTAAGTAACTTATTGTCAAGTATGAAAAATAAAAAATAACAAAAAAAATGGTGTGATCATAGAAAGCCAGCATAAGTTGTTCTGTACAAATAGCATGACCACATAGAAGGACATAAACAAAAGCAACTAGTGTCAAAGCATAGGCATCCCACAATCTAGCATTATAAATTGTATTGAACCAGTAAACAAAATGAGGTGAAATTTTAAAGAAGATTGATTAGTTGCGACCTACCGAAGTGGTGATCGTCTTTTGCCATCAGTAGCACGAACAAGGCATCTGTATTCAATTGTTTCTCCTTCGGTCTCCATTTTCTTACGCTTTGCCTTGCTTTTCATAGATGCTAATATACCAGACAAGCAAAAACCAATAAGGGCCAAAATAAAAGATAAGATTCATTGCCTAGATTAAATATATAAACAGAAAGAAATAGAGAAAATAAAGAAACTTACAATGCTTGAGGGTGACCCACACAGAACCCTTCTCTTTGCTCCGCTCATACATACTTGTAAGCTCATTGAGAAATGGGTCTGGCTGTAGATGAACCTGAAACAAGAGAATTTTTAACAGAAAAATAAAATTAAAAAAAAGATATTAGAACCGTGGTGCATGTCTTGCAATGAACAAGAAACCACTAGGAAGCATGATAATCTAACAATGATAAGCTTAATATAGTTGTCCTGTTAGCACCATAAGATGATTAAACTAAAAGAGAACTTAGGAATTGGTTTCACAAAGTTTGTAACATCACAGAAAGACAGACCAAAATATATAGGTATATAAACAATTTGAAGAAATCCATTTAGAGCCCCTAAAGAGGGGAAAAGGACGAATGTCATAAGGTTTCTGTTGCTAAAAAAAAAAACTAGGACCTTAGAGTGATAAAATTGAAGAAGGTACCAAGTGAAAAAGTTATATAATACTGTTGAACAGAATATTAGGAAAAATGAAAAAAGACACATTCACAAATAAACAAATAATTGCAAAAAAGAAAAAAATTCTTGCTAAGTATGATAAAGGAACATACAACTCATAAAATATCCATGCTTCTTGTCAATTAGACTTGGAAAACAAACACATGGAAAAGAAAAGAAAGAACACGGAGCCAAGGATTTCTAAAACTAACATAGTATGACGTAGAAAGAACAAACACCAAAACCCCAACGTGGTTTTAGATTCATCGAGAAACTTCAAAGAATCTACACGAAACGCAAGACCTAAAATCACTTTTGCATTCAAACAATTAACTTCAAAACTTTATCAAAAAGATTGCATCATCTCGGATCAAAGATGGTATCGCGCAAGAAAACAAAACCCCAAGGAAAAAAAGGGGAAGCAAGAAAAGGTCGACAGATTTACTAAAGAAATCCGAATCCCACACGGATCCATGCTATCAAACAGGAGTAGAATCAGATAACAAAGATTAACGAAACTATGAAAGAACACCAAAACCCAACACGGATTCTTGCGATCAAACGCAGATTGGATTGGATCAAGAAACAAAAGACGACATGGAATTTGGTGAGAATGGAGCTAATGGATCGTAAGAGAGGAAGGGAATGGTACCATATTGAAGGAATTCGATCTGTCTCCGACCAGAGGCGAAGAAGACCTCGCAGGACTTGGGTTTTAAAGGGGTCTCAGGTATGTTGTCTTGCAGAACGCGCGGATTTATAGGGTCACATCCATCTGAGCTTAGATGGCTTATTGTAACTAAAGAACGCTTGCGGCTATTTCAAATTTTACGTCATTTGCCACTACTTGCAATATTTTTTTAATATATTTTACAAGATATTTATGTTCTCATTATCCACCAAATGAGCTCCTTTGGTGCATAATTCTATGGCTTGCACAGATCATCAATCCTCTGTTCATTTATTTGTGTACAAGACAATAGCTGTAAGGTAGGATCGGTAAAATATGATCTGATTCATCAATTCGATCATATTCGATTCATCATAAATAAATTTGAATTTAGACTAAATAGATTCGGATCATAAACGGATCGATCCGTTTAATCCGTTTAATAAGTGAATCGGATATGAATTTTAGATATCTGATCCGTTTAATCCGTTTAACATGTTTAACCCATTTAAGACCCGTTTAACCTGTTTAAAATCTGTTTAACCTGTTTCTGATCCATTTAATTTGACCCATTTAATTCGTTTAACCTAATTTGATCTATTTAATAAACAAGTTAAACGGATCGGATCGGATTACCTATTTAATAATCAGATCCGATTCAGATTTGAATTTTTGATCCATTTAATAAACAGATCGGATTTGAATTGATCATTTTCTGATTCGATCCGTTTATGATCGATCCGACCCGTTTGCCACCTTTACTGTAAGGTCAGCCACTTGGCATCATTCAAGGCTAAAAATTGGTGGTGACACATTACCCATTTATTGTTTAAAAAAATCACTTACATATTAAACTAGATCTAGACACCATTAAGTAAACCGGTTTACATGAAAATATTTCATAATTCTTTTTTATTTCCTTTCTAGTTTTGTGATATGATTCAGGCTTGATGACAAACAACTCATTTAATTTGTACCATTCATTTTCTTTTGGAGCAAATTAATGGTTGATCGTATTTATTGATTGATCCCTAATTTCTAGTAGATCAGATTATGGCAATGGGCTTATTCTTTACCAGTGATTATCAAGAAAACTGTAATTTATATGCTTAGCAAAGGTAAATAGAATGCCGATGCTATAAATTGAAGCATTTTTATTAAACTAGATGACAAATTTGATCTGAAGTATTTTTATTAAACCAGATGACAAGTTCGAACTTAAAAAGTAAATTATTGCAAGAGAATTTGGGAATCTTAAGAGCTATTTGGAACCTTATATTTAAAGATGCAACATGGGTGAAGTTCTATGTGTCCAGAATTTTATGTAGTTAAGTCGCATGTTCATATCTATACATCGTTTGGAAGGTTGTAATTAGAGATACTGTAAATTTATTAACATCGATTAGTTAAATATAACTATAAAAATAAACTTACATTATAATTGTGATAATAAGCTTGCGTCCAAATTTTATTATCATAATTGTTTTGTGATATTTTCATATTTACTAATAGTTGCTCCAAATTTAATAACTATTGCATCATATATTAGAACCTAAAAATTAGTACTAGAGTTATGGAAATACAAAATTAGCAAGGGAGAAATGTTAGAACATTCCATCTTTCCCCGGTTCTAACCTAATTCTCTTGTATATGGCTTATTGCTCGATCCAAAACTATGATCAGGGACATATTTGCAAGGAATTGAGGCCTATAGAAGCCATGTGCTAAAGAGAGAGCTGGGTGAGAGATGAGGAGAAGAGAGGAAGGTAGAGCAAAGGATGGGGATGGAAGAGAAAGGGACAATTTAAGCAAAGAGGAGAAAGAAAATAGAGCAAGAAGAGGGAAGCAACACTAGAAGATGGATTAGTGAGATGAGAGGAGAGACAGTGATAGAAGAGATCAGAGAAAAATAGGATAGAGAGAGGTGGGGAGGTAGCATGGAGATAGAAAATATGTATGTGAAGCCCTGCCCAATTGAGCCTGTTTGGGTGGAAGTTGGCGAACATTGCCGACTTTAGTTAAAAATTCAAAAAATTATATAATCGGAGCAAGGAAGCATAATCCTCCACTTGATACCTCGCCATCAGGAGGGATAAGGCCGCACGAATAATTAGATTGGACATAGCGGGCCGATGTGGAATGGTCGTTGGGGTGGATTGCAACGGATGAACGGTCGGTCTTATCCATCGTTAAGTCGAGCTAATCCTATCCAAATTTCTTCAATTTAAATCCCTTTTCCTCCTGCGATCAAGCCACCATCGAAGTCTCTTCCACCATCTCTCCTTCTCTTCCTCATCTTCGGTGGCCATCATGCCATTGTAGCCGAGTTCCATAGCCAAAACCCCTCTTTCTCTCCCATCTATTCTATTTTTTCCCATGATCCATGCTTTATTACCCTTTTGCTATTGGAATCCTTCACTGTCATCCGTGATCCACCATTGCCGCCACCTCTGATAACCCCTCTCTCTCTTTGTTTCTTTTTGGCCTCGATTGCCATCACCAGAGTAGCAAAAGACAATGCCCCTGTGCATGGCCGAATAGCCACCACTGGCCACACCACCACCTCTAGCTGCCACCCTAGTTGCACCACTGTCAGACCCCACCCCTTTCCTCTTCCCTCCGTCCTCTCAAAAAGAGCTACGAGAAGGCTCTGTTTCAGCATGGGATAGAAAGAGAGGGAGAGAAAGAGAATAAGAAAGGAAGAGAGAGAAAGAAAAGAGAGAAAAAAGTAGAAAGAATAAAAAAAATAAGCCTATATGGAATCCTGATTGAGTCTCTCTTCTTTTTATCTCTATTGATGAATTTGGATCAAGCATAGTTTTCAAATTTTCTTTAATTTATGAATTAGATATAACTTACAGATTTAATTTGACCAGCTTAGAACTTAGATTTGATTAGTCAGGAGGTGTGATCACAACCGAATCATTTATATTTAATTTTAATCGATTTCTCGTAATTATGAGTTTTTTAGAATTCTAGGATGAAAATAGTAAGTTACCTTGTCACTAATATGTTTTATCATGCATATGACTCAATTTCTAAATTTATCTAATACTATGATAAATTTTTAAACTAAGTATTTTATATGCTCTACATGAAATGCTTGTAAAATATTGAATCGAATTTACAAGATATACTTGGATATGAAATGTTATCATTAAATGTATTATGTTTTGGTTCTACTGCTCTCTAGTCCAATTGTGATCATATGGATTGAGGATCTAGTCTCCTTTTGGACCTTCAGTGAGGTGATCACTGGTGCATATTGACTGATAGTATATTATAGTCGGGAGCTAATTTTCTTCAGACCTAGTCAGAAGGGCTGATCGTTGGCACATGCTGATGGGAGCATATTTCTTCATATGATATCAAAGCTAATTTTCTTTCAAGTCTCTAGTTGGGCGATTACTGACGTATGATTGATAAACAATATATTGTAGTCAAGATCTAATCTCTTTTGGGGATAGCCATAAGCCGGCCATGGCAGTAGTTAGGAGATTGGAAGAGTGAGAGTGGTAAATCAATTCTTGATTATTAAAAATTATTTCAAGTAAATGCATATTTTAATTCTATGTTGATTGGCATGGCTTGCTTTTAAACTCATTGAGATATTTTATGAAAATCATGTAACTTAAAATTTATTTTTCTGTGCAAAATATTTTAATTGAATTAGAAGTTTTGGTAACTTATTGAGCCCGCAAAGCTCACTTCTATATTCTACTTTTTTTCATATTCAAAAGAACATACAGGGCTTGAAGAGCAGCGAGAAGCATAAGATCCTAAATGAACTTTGCTTGATTTGTTTTTGGAACAAATGTTACTTTATTATTATTAATCTTCATGAATCATTTTTATCGAATAAATATATTAGAAGTTGCATTTATTATCACTACTTGAGATTGCTATGAATACATATGAATATGAATGCAAGTTTTGCATGTTCTGTGGACTTAAACACTAAGGATGTACGGTCGTCTGCCGCGTATCTAGTTTAGGCTGTTGGATGGGGCGTGACAATATGCAAGTCCTCTTTGGCCTAATAATTTTCTTTATTGTAACATTATAATGCGGAGAGGTTCAATGGAACTGCTACTATACTAGGATGCACACCTCAAATCCAATACATGGACTATACTCCTCTCAAAAAGGCGCAGCTATATTTCTCAATTCTAAAATCATTAATAAAATATCCGAATTGAAAATCTACATCTTTGATCATGATCTATACCAATAAAAATGTGTCAAAAGCAAAATCAAGTATTTTAATGGTCTTCAATTTATGTATCAAGTAGATGAAAATAGATAAATGATTAAAATAATATAAGATCATATTTATTATAATGCAAGTATTATAATTTATTGATATTCAATTTGTATATATTTTAGCATATATAAATTATAATCAATAACATAGATTTTCGATTTGAATACTTATTTTACATTTTAGCTCTAGTACAGTAGAAACCATCTATTTCTGTACCTACATGATGCATAAATTAGAGACCATAAAATATTTTTAGGATTTTAATGCGTATCAAGTACCTTTGATTAATATTGTTGGAATTTTCATGTTGGGGCATGCATGTATATTTCAAAAAAAAATTCTAAACATAGCAGCGGAATAGAAGATTAAAACTCTTTTAATCTATATCATGCATGCATAAAACATAAACCACTAGGATCTACTTCATATACTGAAATTAAACATGTACTGAAATTGAATATGTGATCGAATCACATATCTATTTCATAATTTTTTTTTCAAATCTGGATCTGAAAGAGAAGAGGCTCTCTCTTAGCCACGCAAGTGTCCGACCTCTACAGATATCCACTCAGGATTAGCCTGGAACAATCCTCTTAAAATTAATTTTTCTTCTCCAAAAAAATCAGCCTGCAAATTTGAATGAAGCCTGGATCGTGATCAACTCTTTGATCCTCTCCTTGATCTTCTTCTTCTCTTGTTTTTTCTTTCTTAGATTATGAAGCAACTAGGGAGCAGAAACCAACAAACAAGTAGAATGCCCAAGCCCTTTGGGCATGAGGATGGAGGATGTCCAAGATGGTGGACGTTGGAACTCCAAGGGAGAAGAGAGGGGGAAGAAAGAGGGGCGTGGGGCTCTCCAAAGGGGGGGTGGGACAACTGGTTGAAGTATCTAGGGACTTTAGGAGAGACCCCTTTAAATAGCCATAAGGTTTTGAATCCTATTCAAAACCAACAACCACTTAATACAAGTCCTACTTGCATTAGGTTTCTTATTCCTTTAGTTATTTGACCTCCTTTAGGAATCAATTAGGCGCCAACTATTGGAGCCCTTGCACCTACAAATCACACCCACTTTGCACCCATGGGATGCCTAAAGCTGGTCCCACACACCCACCAATTGATAGACATGTCCAACTTGATCAAATCAAGTGACGTCCAATCAAAACTATCAAGAAATTAATTAAGGACTTGAACCCTTAATTCATTTGATCCAAAACTTTAGGTACCCAATAATTGGAGGCCAATGAATCTAATTCATTTAGATTATTAGTAAGTAATTTAGTTTGAATTAATCTTATCAAATAAGAATTCAAATATAAGAAAAAATTGGATCCAACCATGTGCTAGCAAGATTACCCCGAATCTAATAGGATTTCTCTAAACCTAATTGAGACTTCGTAAGTCCATTTGCTTATTCTAGGTCTAATCTCTTTGTTGTGTGACCCAATAGGTTCAATTCTATCTAGTAGTAAGATATACAATGATCTCTATCATAGTATTATTGAAATTCTTTTCAATGGATCGGAACAATTTCACTCTAACTCATCAAAGATTATCGATCCTGAGCAACTCTAGTGAGCTCTCACAATCCACCAGTGACATCTAGCAGTATGTAGTGACAATCCAATAGAACCGAAAACAAACCTCAATGTGTAATTCACGTGTGATTCAATTCTTCTCCGACTAGATGGCAGGTCATAGATAAATCGTCAAACCTCATCATTAATCATATGATAGATTCGATCAGCTCAAGTTCAATTGTGATCCTTATGAAAATTCTTTTCTATTAATCACACTGTTGTAACCACAGACTCTCGGACTTAGCCTCTCAAATTTCATAGGATTACTCCTCTCTATCAAAATCGATAGATTCCATCTTGATGTGCACCCTACTCCTACAGTGGATCAACTGTCACCAACATCCACTACAAAAGCTCATTGAGATTATGTTTATGTGTCAATCAAACTCCATCAACCTCACTGCGAGCAGTCAGACCATCGTAGGTCAAAAGACCATTCACACAACTAAGCATCGAGACAATCACTGACGATCGAGTAGAAATTCAAATGATCTCTCGTATGATCATGCTCAGTACTAATTGTTCTCTAACAACTACCCGCACTCGTCGCTCAATGTCTCTACACTATAGACCAGAAACTCATATATCCTGAAAAAATGATCTGTGCGTCGGTCTATCCAGATCGATCACCATCCTCATAATAATATTATAACCGAAAGTATTTAGAAATTAAATACATGTTTCTAATTCTCAACACTTCGAGAATATATATCGAAATGTTAATTTCATAGACGATTCAAGAACACATCAAACTTGAATAAAATTAAACTTACTCTTCTATTAATCAAATCAATATATTAATATAAATTATATCTTAACTTTATTATAATGTGTCAGCCATATTGACTTTTATAACATACATCTAACAAATATATCCCACCACTGATTTTGATATCAAGAGGAATAGATACCCAGATATACCCTCTTCCCGATAGAATCATAATATCTCCCTATATATATCATTTTAAATTACCAATATTATATTTGTATCTCAAGTCGGAAAAGTTTACCATAAGATAACTGCGAACTTTAGAAATACTGATAGTTTTTAGTTCCTCACTCGGTCAATCTTTCACCAAACATGCAAATTTGAAAGCTTTGGAGCATGTCACAGATTTATATTGGCTGTACAATACAACACATTGCCAACAGAAAAATTATCAAAGGAGGAGGCGAGATTCATTTGACAAATCCTATTGGTTCTTTTGAATACTTTGAATATGTAAAAACATATCAAAATTTGGTTGAGTTGGTTTCTTGAAGCTGCAAAATTGCATCAAAGCTGAAATTTTTCCCAGGTTGGAATATTGCTTCGAGCTCTTCAAGACTCTGTTCAACTTTCAGATCTTTGGTGACCTTCAAGCCTTCCTGTATCATTAATACAAAAGGGAGCAGATAAATAAGATTTTATTGAGAACAATATATTGACATAAGGCAGGGTTAACATGATCAAGAAATAAAACAAAACCAAGCCATCCAGCCGATCAAAAAACGAGATAACAAAAGTGATATCAGGCACCGTCTAAGGGATAAGTCAAGTTGGTATAACAAAACTGGAACAAACCACCAGCTTCCAGGAAGTAAGTGATTTTTTCATGATTACAATTTCTAAATTTTACTAAGTTATCGCTATTACAACATTATTAGTCCATACATTTTGTGCAAGATAAGCACATGTTTATTATTTTATGGTTCTATATATGGTCATCTAACAATGAAAATGTAGACTGACATGAATTAAATTAATGTTAGAAGTACTTGGACATTTTTAGTAGTTCTGAACAATGAAATTTGCAAGATCAGGGGGGTCATTGCTACCTTCTCAACATATTCAGCAACAGCAGAGTTGACGATTTTTTCAATAGACTGCTTGTTAACTTTGGAGGGTCCAATAATGTGCAAGAGAATATCTTTGGGTATCTGCCATGAACAGAGAGCAAAGGATAAGTTAAAAGCCATATCCTCACCATGCACAACTATGAAGTACAAAGAATGCCTTTGTACAGCAATACCAATTGATGGATCCATCCAGAGAAAACTCCAAAGACATATATCCTTTTGCGGAAAGAGAAGCAAATATAACTCCAGTGAATATGGTTTCCAGTTTTTAGCCAAGGCCCTTCCATGAGATGTCATCCCATAATATGAGTGCAATAAACATACAGAACAGGAAAATGGTGACAGTGGTGGGTTCCTTACTGTATCGCTCCAATTGAATGCAACAAATTCTTATGAAAACATTTTCCAAGACATTATACAGAGTATCAAAATATGCCATCTAACTAAATATTAAATATCAGTCCACGTTTTGTAATTAAAACCAAGGCGTAAATCAGGCAGAGTATAAGGTGATGGCCCGCTTTTCCCTTTTCTTTTGTATTTTTTCTTGAGACAGATGATGAAGAAAGAAGAACCTGACAGTCCATTACCAGAACATATGCCACAAGCATGGCCATTATCAAATGAGGCTAATAAATTTCCAGTGATCTCATTCTGCAGTATCACTCAATTTGAAGGTTAACTAGGAAGCAGTTATCCAATTTTTATACAAATAAAGTCGAAAATATTAAGCACTACTCTAAGAAATGGATGGGTGCAGAGTTTCCATACCATTCATTCTTTAGGGAAATTATCTTCTTCACAACCTCTTGGTTACAGATTATCTCCCTAGGCTTATATTTTAACAAGTAGAGAGATTATTTTTCTGTTTTACAGAGATAATAACTCAATTCTCTTGATGTCAACTCATAAATCCAAGATAAATTGCCTTTATTTAGGGATATCCAAAGACATCATGATCAACTGCATTTCGAAACCAAAGAAAAGGAGGGAAATCAATTTTCTTTTATAGAGGTGAGACTGTTGGGTAGTACAATTGCCTGCATGCAATTAAATGATTCATGTTGAGAACTTACATCTGGAGTTTTCCCTGTATCGACCGCATTGTCCACCAAGCAATAAAAAATGTAAACCAATAGAAATAAGTGTCAGTCCTTTCTTCTATGTAAAACATTCTAATCAATGATAAAAACAACACAAATGAAGCAGCGAAAGTGGAAATGCGAAACATGTACAGAAAATAATGATGTTTTAGCATATGACTTAGCATAAGTGCCATGAATTATAAATGATGACATGAGGTACTAAAAGTAGCTAAAATTGATGCATACTGGAAGTTCTTGCAACATGTTTGGTTTCTAGCAAATCCATAAAATTTTTTTTAAAAAAAGAAACAACTATGCAGTTTCTTAGTCTTCATACGATTAATGGTGTCAGCAACTTGCATGCAAGTCTGTCAAAGTTATCACTTATTGATTCACCAAATTATGAAGTTAGAGAATCCTATGAGTAATTGATTATTTAAGATTTGACATACAGAAACATGAAAACAATTTTAAACAGAATTGATGCACCTCCTTTCACTCTCCGAAATCCAGGAATTGGTTGTGCAGCAGCAACTAACTTTGAGAAAACATCATCAAAGATGGTCTGCGTCTTTGCACCAGACACGTCAACTCTCATCTGCATGTTAAGTACATAATACCAGATCCTAGTTAAATATTAAAGCCTCTTTCTGAGCTCCCAAACAGATAAATTGATCAGGTAAATAACTTGAACAATTTGCATAGATCAATAAGCTCAGCAAGCTAACTACCTTCAAATATATAAAGAAAAGTTATTCACAAGAAGTAAAGATGTTTCAAAGAAATAACGACCTTTTTTACCTTTATCTCTCCATCCGCAGTGGCATTAGCAGCAGCTGTGAAGTCTTCAAATGCAGTCACAGAATCACCAAGATTTTCCAAACCTAAATCCAATTAATGGTAGCTAGGTCAGTGATGCTGAATTTATACAAAATTGAGAGAGAAGGGTAAGAGAAGAGAGCAAAATGGAATTTGACCTGGAGATACTGCCTGAATTGCACAGAAAATTTTGTGCCTGAATCTGCAGAGCAAATGTTTGACTTCAAATAATAAAAAATGGATCTATTGTAGTAAATCTGGAAGGCTTTTGAAAATGAGATTTAAAGAAAGATAATAATTTAGATTGTTCTTTACTTATTTACAAAGAGAGTGGTTGTAAACAACTACTTATTTGATGCTCTTCCCTGACCTACAAGGATGAAATAGGCATAAAGATGACAAATGTATGGGGCAAAAGTTTAGAGAGATCTTAATGATTGTCCCGATCATCTCCCTGATTGACTGATAGCTTTGACCACTGCAATTGATTAAATCTTCTTCATGATGGGAAGTATTTTCATGATTCTCAATGGACAAAATCTATGTATAATATTATTCGTTGAATGTGAATAATTTGATTACATTGATGGCCTATTCGACTCATCTTCTATAACATGAATGAGAGAAAGTTATGGAGACCAGAGACAATCATCAAGTGAGCTACAATTAACAAATACTAAGCATATACTTCTGCTAAAGAAAAGCAACATATATAAAAGGAAAGTGGAAGTGTTCCATTATACATGAAATTACACAAATCCTGCTTTTATGTTGAACAGCATGAGGGAACTAGTTCACAAAAGATTTTTACCTTTTAGAGTTTTTGTGAGCAACATTGGACATATGAAAAGACGTCTGTGTTCCATGAGGGAATTGAACTCCAGTATGAAAGTCTATTCTTTGCTTTTGACTCAGTACCTGCACATGGATCCAATCATACTAATAGTTAAAAGAATAAAATAAATCATGTCATTTATCCGTTAAATACAAAAATAATTGACGAATCACATGTTCATACCACTTTAATATCATCAAGAGAAAAGTTCATTGGGAGACGAAACAACCAACTTATGGAATCAAGTACTGAAACCTTTTTCTTACCAGATGTTTTTTTCCTTCCTTGATATGTCCTCCATACTTGTTCCTAGAAAACATTACTTTTTATAACCATTCAGTCATCTCAGATACTGCATAAAACTATCTCATGTACTTCATAAAACTATCTGTGCTGTATGGATTAAAGCATGCTCCCTGAGCATAAAGAGTATTGCAGAAATCGTTTATTTCTTCTCTCCTGATGTATCTTATTTTAGAGGTGCTTCTTCTTAATGCACCACACTGACAGCAAACCAGTCCTAAAAAGTTATTAATAAACTCCTATCATAATCTTTTCCCCCTTTTAAAATGAGCTTTAATCATGCAGATCAAAAGCCATAGATTTATGATAAACGGCGTCTTGAGAAGTAAGTGCTCCATCATTATTTTCCCCCATGTTCTAAGTTTCTAACATACAAAAGTAGTCTAACTTGGATTGCGGGACAGAAATTAACTTGCACGCTGCTACCAAAATTAGCTGCTAAAAAAATCTAAAATTCAGTGCAGAAGAAATTTATGAATTACAATTTGCCTTACACATGTAAACTTCCCACCACTATATTACAACCAGAGTACGTAGACCAGCCATTTGACAATAAACAAGACTCTCCCGTCATTCTAACATCATCGAAAACCTTACTTTCTAATCAAGCAAGCAAAAAAAAAAGCATCAAAGTGGCTTGAAATTCCCCATACAAATTGCCCAATCTACTCCATACTGTGACTATCGATTCCTATCGAATGACCCAATTATTAAATTTGAAACAATAAAATCTTAAACATCAACCCCCAGAGCACTATAAGAATCAGTAAAATGATCATAGGACAAAGGGTTTTAGATTCTTAATCCATTATCAGAAGTGTCAGAAGTTGGGGCTGAAAAGATTCAACTGAATCAACAACGATTCAAAAGAAAAGCTGGGATTTTGAGACCATTTTCTCACCTCTGGTTTCAAACCCATGACGAGGGTTTTAACGGCTACATCCATTCTTCTCGCTCCTCTCCTCCAAAAGGCCCATGCCTCCTCTTTTATCAGCTCATAGCCTCTGTTCTAGTGTTCCACCGGAACTATTTAGTGGGATTTCGTCACTGTCCATGATTTGATAAACATACACCCTTTTTTTGGGAAAGGAAAATATACACCTTTTTTTGGGACAGACGCGGTGCACGTGGGATCCCATCAACCATTCGATTGATAGATGTACTCCAAATTTTCGCAAGTGCACTCCTGTTATTTGACTTTTCAAAAGAAGAAACTGAAGTAATTTGGGCATATATTAAAAATGGGATGCCAGTTAGATCGATCCGGCAGCCGGGTCGGATGGCTTGGTGGCAGATGCTCTTCATCCAACTGGGGACACTTAGGGTTCTTGGAGTACGCTGCTAAGAAAATTATGGCGTTATTGGCGATGGCTACAACCAACCTAACAATTCAATTTCAATGAATTCGACCACATTTTCCTCAAGTATTTTTTCCTTTTCTGGTTCCGGAATGAGAAGCTGTGTACTAAGAAAGTAAATTTTTTTTTTTTTTTTTTTTTGAAAAGCCCCAAAATTTTGGTGCTAATTGTAGTATCTGGGTGTAAGTTGGATAGAAGTAATTGAAAGTTGTTTTGTTGGAATAGTGGCTTACAAGAAGCAATTTTAGATGATACAAATGTCAATCATTTGTCTTGCTTACTACTCCTACTTCAATTTGTAGTTGATTCATAATGGATTATCGAAGAGGTGATGAGTTCTTCTGTCCTGCTGTATCATAATAATTTATTAAGGTGGTTTCTTAGTTTTAATACTTGTGATGGTGTTATTAAAAAGGTTCTCATATATGGAACTGCAATTATGAATCTCAGAAGATGGTTCCACTGCACTTGAATTTCTTTCAATAGAACTCTCAACAGTGTTGCCATTGGTAATGCGCGGGAAGGTCCACGCCAAAGGTTCAGGATTACTTACTGGATTATTTTATTATTTTCTTTTATTCCTTCTGTTTACTTAAAACCCTTGTTAATGGAGATGAGAAGACGATGCATCATTTGTAATTTTTTTTTTTCCGAGTGGTATTCCTTGTTGTGAAGTTGAAGGAAATGAAATAGCAATGCGAAGGTAGCAGCTACTTCTAATAGAATACAACTAAGCTGCCCTTTCCCTCGCTTCCATTCTAATTCCTTGTGGGCACTTTCTTAACAACCAAACAGAGCCCTCATATCAACTCTTGTAACTTCTGTATCATCTCTCTCTCTCTCACACACACACACACATTTCATTCAATGTTACTGACAGATTATGAGAAGAAAGTATGGTTCAATGGTTACATTAGATGCGTATGTTTGAGGTTATGCATCTTTATAATATAAGTGGGGAGTTATTGTTTGTGTATCCTATGAGCTTGTAATCAAGGTGAAACTGAGAACACATATAATCCTGGGATGGATTGTGGGGATGTATAAACTTTTATAGGCATTTTTGTTAGGCCTTGAACTCCTTTTCCCAGCACTTTCTACTTTCTTGCGTGCATGATAAATGCTGCTCTCCTGTCTCTCTTCCTTTTGTTGTCACTTCAGATATGCAGTATCTTTCTTCC
Source organism: Elaeis oleifera (assembly GCA_000441515.1). Taxonomy (NCBI): domain Eukaryota; kingdom Viridiplantae; phylum Streptophyta; class Magnoliopsida; order Arecales; family Arecaceae; genus Elaeis; species Elaeis oleifera. The sequence goes on from KE504952.1 coordinate 379,712, forward strand.
TTCCTGTTACAGGAATAGCCGGAGCTGTGAAAATGTCATCTGGATGAACTTGGTAATAAAAAAAGTAATGGTGAAATTTTGTATCAAATTGAAATTTATCGGGCTAAAAGTATTTACTTCAATTTTCCTTCTTTAATTGAGGTTGTGTCTATAGAAGATAGAAGATTATCATGATATAGCAGTCACATTGTATTATTCTATGTAAGTTCGTTGATGATAGAAATGAATGAGCAATACCTGTGTCAGAGAAAGCATTCTTTAGATTATCAGCAGTCAAATCGTTTGCTTCCTTCTCTTCTTCTCTTTCTAGATGCAGTTACATGCATCTCTAGTACCCCCAACTGATTCAAGTCGTTCCTTTATTATTTCTTGTGGAAAAGACTTCAGCATTTGTCCTTGCCTGTACCTGCAACTGGTTTAGGTGACTCAACCTTCAACTCAAGTCCGGAAACTTCGTTCCAGTGATGCAGGTTATTGGCTGTAAATGAATAGTAATGTGATATACTGTTTGTATATCAAATTATCCACCACTAATTTATGGTTTTAGCTTTAGAAGTAAAGATCAAAGGAAGCATGACTTATCATTGGACAATGTTAAGATAGTTATCAAGTCACGTGATGATGATAAGATTAATGTGATCCTGTTACCTGAACTCTTAAGTCGTTAGGCATGCTAATGTTCATCAGTGTTACATTATCCCAAATAGTCCTATACATTACTGCTAATAGCAATCTTCTCCTCATGTATAATATTGAAAGATCAGTTTGCATTACAACTTGCTTGAAGTATATGGTGCTTCCTTGTTTGGCAATATCTCAACACTTTGCCTTACTCCAAGTCAAGTTGCTTCTCAGAATATTGCTATTTGACAATGGTAATACAAAGAAGATTAATGGATATTGCTTACACTGGGAGAGGTGTCTCTGTCTATTCCTGTAAGTTGGTGTGATTGTCTCAAAAGAGTGAAGTGCATAACTCATCTACAAAGAGAGATGCAATTCAATCCGCTTATCATATCTAACTTTGCAGGATTGAATTAGAAAGCTTACTGAAGCCTCTATTCAGAAAACTCCAGTTTAGTATAGATTGAAGATATCCCCAAATGGTGGATATCAAACATATTGCAACCATAGCTTGGCTGCCTGGTTGTCTCCTATAAAATCAGATATCACTTTTTTTTTCATTCACTTCAAGCTCTTTTTTGTTCTTTCTGTCCGCTGTAACATTGTTCATTATCCGATTATCAGGTAAGAGTGAACTTGAATAGAGAGGCGACAAAAAAGGCATTTGTTGAGGCTTTGTCAAATTTGGCCCATACTATGTTAGAATTTATTTTAAAATAAAATATTGAGGAAAACATCTTGAGATTCGGTCCACAATAAGTCTAGAACGAGGTCCAGGACGACGAACGGAGTCCAATGAGTTCAAGAACAGTCCAAAAGAAACCAGACAGCGAAGATACGCGCAAAGGAAGTCTGGAAAGAAGTTGGTATGACCCACGGGCCGGTGCATATCGGAGGCGGCGCGGGCCAGGCCTGGCAGTGCGGGCGCGCACTGGCTGGCCGTAGGCACGCGGCCCAGGCGGGCGTGCCAGGCCAGCTGCATACATGGCCCAGCAGGCCTAATAGCACGCGAGTGAGGCCAGACAGCGGGAATCACCTCAGTTCACACGGCCACGTGGGTTTCGATGTGGTCCACGCCCAGCACATGAACCCTTGAGGGTTTATCGTGAGAAATCGCAGCTAACAGGGCATTTCCATCATTTTGGGTGGCGTGGTGCATTGAGATTTGGTCGGGTTCACCGTAGACGTGGTCTATGGGAGGTGCACAAGTGCAAAATTGCACGATTCAATGGCCAAGAACGCAAGCGGCTTGATGGCATTGATCTGGGAGTTGATTGGATGGCCAGGGACTAGTTTGAGTCATAATTAGAGTCTTGTCTCCGATCTGGGCTTTATTTGAGGCTTTTAAAAGGCCTTATGGGCAACAAAGAACTACAGACCGTGGTAGGAGCAGTGTGATCGGTAAAGAACTCTATGGTTCTGCAGCAGTAGCCTGAGGAGCATCGGTAGAGAGCAGAGGTATAGGGATACTTCGGACAGACTGTCAGACAACGGTCGTTTCAGGGGTTCAGAGGATCTTCTAGAGAGAGAGCTTTTGTGAGGGAGAGTTTGTTATTGAGAAAGAGGAATCAGTGTACGAGGTTGAGGATGTGATCTCTTTTCTCTTTTCTCATAGTGAAGTTTGCATGCCTCATAGAGGTGAGTCTTTTGGCTGATCTACATATTTGATTGTATTCTTATTTATTCTTCTTTTTTCTACTGCAATACGTAGTACCGAATCTTGCATAGCAATTGGTATCAGAGCTAGGTGGTACCAAGGCACAGGTCGTAGCAGTGGTGATCAAAATTGAAAATGGAGAAGACATACTCAATCAAGATGGAGATCAATAGGTTTGATGGAAAGAACAATTTCTCCCTATGGTAAGCAAGGATGAAGAATGTGCTCATCCAGCAAGGTTGATCGATGCTCTTTTATGCGAAGAGAAGCCAACTACCATAGAGGTGCAGGATTGGAGGCGGCTCCAGATGTAGACAGTGAGTACGATTCATTTGTACCGAGCGGATGATGTGGGGATCCATGTACTTGGTGAGACTTCTCTGATGACGATGTGATCGAAGCTCGAAGAGTTATATATGGTGAAGTCCCTCACCAACATTCTCTTCCTCCAGCTCTATCAACTACAGATGACTAAGAGATATAGCATGTAGGAGTATCTCAGTCTCTTCCAGAAGATTCTCATCGACCTCCTCAGCATTGGCGAGAAAGTTGAGGAGAAGATCAAGGTGTTGGTCTTACTAGCATCGCTTCTCCCTTCGTATGAGTCCTTGGTGACTGCTCTTCTAGTGGAGAAGAGTATCATCAAGATGGATAAAGTTACCACGGCGATTCTTCAGAATGAGGTTCTCAGGAGGGAGAACACAACTTCAAACTTAGACGGTAGCAGCTCAACTTTGGCGATTTCTGGAGGAGTAGGTGACAGCAGACGGAGCGACAGGAGATCGTGACGAGGGTGGTCCAAGTCCAGGATGAGGGACTTGAGCAAGATCAGATGTTACTGATATGATGAGTTGGAGCATCTAGCCAGAGATTGTCCACAACAAAGAGATCGAACGAGGACTACTACAGTGATGGCTAGTAGTGAGTCAGAGGATAATGTCTTAGTGATATCTAACGAGATATTTACTTCTTTCCAGTAGTAGATTTTAGATTCTACATGCACCTATCATGTATGTTGTAGAGAGGAGCTATTTGACTCCTTGAAGAGCAGTGAGGATACTATTCATCTGTCGGATGGATTGAGCTGTGCAATCAAAGACATCGAGACGGTCAGCTGGAGAACATATGATGATGTAGTGAGGAGATTGAGAAAGGTCTAATACATATCTAATTTTAAATGAAATCTTATCTCACTGAGTAGACTGAATTTGACTGGCTACAAGTGCAGAGCTGATGGAGAAATTCTGAAGGTTTTGCACGGTGATAGGGTGATATTAGAGAAAAGAAGAGAATGAGAGGATATTACTACTTGACGGGGAGCCCAGTACGAGATAGAGCTTTAGGATCCAGGAGGAGTCCAGAGCGAGGTGGAGCTTCAGGTGGAGGTGGATTAGGCACGAGACTCGAAAGAATGAGAGGCGATATCGCAGGATGAATTGCCGCAGAAGACTATCCCGAACAAATCTTAGGTCAGGAAAGCACAGCATATGATGGAAATGGGATCGAGCAGCTTATCTCGACTCTCATATTTGTCCATCCATGATCAGCAGGCGTTTACCCAAGATATGAGGGTGAGAAGATCTAGAAGCTCTCAAAGTTAGGAGGAGACCGAACATTAGATCGAAATAGAGATTGTTGAGAAAATATTTTGAGATTTGATCTATAATAAGTCCAGAACGAGGTTCAAGACGACGAACGGAGTCCAACAAGCCCAGAACAGTCCAAATGGAGTCCAGACGGTGAAGATACACATAAAGAAAGTCTGAAAGGAGTTGGTACGGCTCACAGGCCGTCGAAGGAAGCCACGGGCCGTCGGAGGGCCCATGGGCCGATGCAGGCTGGCGACGGTGCGGGCCATGCTCGGCAGCGCGCGTGGGCCGGTCGCAGGTGTGTGGCCCAGGCAGGTGCACATGGGCCAACTGCGGATGCAGCCCAGTAGGCCCAATAGGGTGTGGGTGAGGTCGGACAGTGCGGTTCACCATAGTTCACGTGGCCACATGGTTTTCCATGCGGTCCATGCCAGCGTGTGAACCCTTAAGGGTTTACCATGAGAAATTATGGCTCACAGGGCATTTCTGTCACTTTGGATGGCGTGGCGTGCTGAGATTTGGTCGGATTCATCATAGATGTGGTCTACGGGAGTTGCACAGGCATAGAATTGCGCGATCCAATGGCCGAGAACACGAGCGACTTGATGGCATTGATTTGGGAGTTGATCGGATGGCCAGGGGCTAGTTTGAGTTATAATCGGAGTTCTGTCTCCGATCTGGACTCGGTTTGAGGCCTTTAAAGATCCTATGGGCAATAGAGAACTACTGACTATGGTAGGAGTAGTGTGATCGGTAGAGAACCCTGTGGTTCGGCAGCAGCAGCCCGAGGAGCATCGGTAGAGAGCAGAGAAACAGAGATACTTCAAGCAGACTGTCAGACAACAGTTGTTTCAGGAGTTCAGAGGATCTCCTAGAGAGAGAGCTTTTATGAGAGAGAGCTTCTTGTTAAAAGAGAGAAATTAGTTTACGAGGATTGAGAGTGTGATCTCCTCTCATAATTTTTTCTTTCTCATAGTGAAGTTTGCATGTCCCGTGGAGATGAGTCTTTTGGCTGATCCATATATCTAATTGTATTCTTATTTTCTTTCTTCTTTCTTTCTACTGCAATGCATGGTTTCGGATCCTGCACAATATAAAAAGATTTAGATTTTCTTATCTCCTAAATTTTAGTTATGTAAAAATATTAAAATTTTATTTTTAAATGGTTCTTTCCGAAGAGATACGACTTTTTGGAAGAGACGTTGGTTTCTGAAGAAATACGATGTTTCTAAAACATTGTATCTTTTCGAAACTATGGCGCCTCCTCGATAATCTAAGCAGAGTCTATAAATAGGCTTTGGATTGACTGTTTGAAGTAAAAACTCTCTCAATCTTTCTTGTATTCTATTTTATTTATTACTTTCTAAGATAGAGACCATCTTTCTCTTTTCCACTTTCATTAATATATTAATTGGGTATATGAAGAAAATCTCTTCGGTCAGCCTCCCAATGATCGTGCTCGTGAGAGAAAGATTGGACTAAGATAAATCGTTGTACCTTGGAAATAAGATCGGTAAAGACCTGCACGTAGAGGATGAATCGCATTCTTAGGGTGGTGTTTCACACGCCTTGATTCAAATAAAATCTTTTCAATCCCTTATTTATTTTAAGACTCTATTTTCTTTATAAACTATCTAAGAATCATATGAATAACAATAATAATTTTTAGACTTTTTGAACATATTAATTCCAATAGTCTAAGAACGCGACTCTAATAAAACTAGAAATTATTATTCATTACTTAGAATTAACTTTAAATTAATTGCATAATATCAAAAATTTTAGTATTTATCATTTAAAGATTGTGCTTCTTAAGATTTTAGATTTATTAATAAACTTATTTACTCTAAAATAATGAAGATTATTTTTTGTATTATTTAAAAGTGACACAAAATTTCTATAGTTCTAAATTTTTACAAAATTTTTTGGCAACTTTAAAATTTTTGCAAATTTTAGATTCTGTATAAAAAAATTTTTGCAACTTTGAAATATGTGCAAAATTTTTTTTGTACCTTTAAAGTCTATGCAGAAATTTTTTGCATGGTTAAAAAACTACATAAAAAATTTTTATTACTCTAAAAACTGTGTAACATATTAATTACTCTTTCAAAATTCATATTGCTGTTGTCTTGAAAAACATATAGAATAATATAATTATTTATTATCATATTTTTAGTATAATTATTTAATTTTATTCTTATTATTTTTATTATATTTATTTTAAAATCTAGAATTATATCATTGTAAGTCATTAATTAATTACTCCAATATATAAAGTTAAAACTCTTGAAAATTTATTTGTAGAACCAATTAAACAATCAAAACATCATAAATGGCTTTATTTGATGATCATAGTGCAATTAAACTCGAAAAATTTAGTGGATCATTCTTTAGAAGGTGGCAAAGCCAAGTAAAATATTGGCTCACCACTTTAGGATTGATCTCTATCTTAGAATTATCAGATTCTAGACCTTCTTCTAGATTAATCTCTCTTAGTCCTCAAGATTCTGGATTTTCTAACCCTCATTAAAAAACTCCTAAAAAAATTGATTTTCATTGGCGCCATAGGATTCTTAGTGCTCTATCTGATTCTTTTTTATGATGTATACCTTTCCACAAAATTGACTAAGAAGCTTTGAGATATTCTTGAAGTGGAATATAGAATGGATGATGACGGTCTTGATCAATTCGCCATATCCAAGTTTCATAAATATACTATAGTGGATTCCAAATCTATCATTGTCCAAAATCCATGAGTTTTAAAATCTTCTTAGAAAGGCTGAATTAATTGGTTACAAATTCTCTAAAATTATAAAGTCCAATCCTTGATTGATTCACTCCCTCCTTTTTGGTCGAACTTTTCTCATGAGTTAAGTCATAAGTAAGGTGGCTTAACCGTATCAGATATCATAAACTCTGTTAGGATCGAAGAAGAGCATCGACTTAAGAATAAATCTAAATTTAATTTTGGACCTTAGATTAATTTGACTAAATCAAACCCAAATCATTTCAAACCCAAGAAAATTTTTCAAAAGAAAAATCTCTAAATTCTTCAAACCTAGTTTTTTTCTTCAAATCTCCTAGAAGCCATAATTATCCAAATCAGAAGCCAAATAAAGAGGAGATCTTCTGCTTCGTTTGTGGATGGATAAATCATATGGCGAAGAGCTGCTACCATAGGAAGACTAAACTGTGAAAGAAAAGAGTACTCAAACCTCAAATAAACGTGATTGAAGATGGTGCCGGACCTTCCTTTAGATTAGAAAATCAAAATCCTTTAGTATATCTTGTCCATTCTTCTTATGATTGATAGCTTGATTCGAGAGCTAATGTACATATTGTTTTGATCACTCCTGATTCTCCACCTTTCAGGAATCAAGTGGAGGAGGTGTAATACTTGAAAATAATTCTGCACCATAAGTGTTAGGAAGAGATCATGTGGATCTGAAGATAACATCTAGAAAAATCCTAATCCTTCATGAAGTGTTATACATCTCTAACATTAGAAGAAATCTAATTAGTGGATCTCTTCTTATATCTAGAGGCTATAAAATTGTAGTAGGATTTAATAAGCTCACAATCGCTCATAATAATGAGTTTATTAAAAAAGGCTTTGTATCTGAAGGCCTATTTAAGTTAAGTGTAATTCCTAAAGATTCTAATAAAGATCACTCCTTTGTTCTAAATCTTGAATCTTCTAATGTTTGACATGGTAGGCTTGGTCATGTTAATTTGGTCGGACCAACATATGACCAATTTAAATTTAATCCATAAGATCTATTTGGATAAAAAAATTAAATGTGAAATCTATGTTCAAGCCAAAAATATCAAAAAATCATTCAAATCCGTTCATAAAAATTCTAACCTACTTGATCTAATCCATAGTGATATATGTGATTCTACCAAAAATCCAACTCGGAGAGAAAATCGTTATTTTATAACATTCATTGATGATTTCTTTCAGTATTGTTACACATATCTAATCAGATCTAAAAATAAAGTCTAGATAGGTTTAAAATCTTTAAGGCTGAAGCTGAAATCTAAACTGAGAAACCCTTAAAAAATTAGGATAAATTGAGATGGAGAGTATACCTCAAATGAGATTATTCTTTTTTGTCAAGAACATGGGATCATTTATGAGGTGACTCCTCCTTACTCTCCATGGTCAAATAGTATAGTCGAATGAAAAAATCATACCTTAATGGATATGGTTAATTCAATATTAATCACTTCAGGTGCACTTGAGAACTTGTGGGGGTGAAGGAAAGCCTTATTAGCATCCTATTATATCCTAAATAGAATATCTTTGAAGGATGGAAATAAGACTCCTTTTGAACTTTGGAAGGATAGAACTCCTAGATTAGATTAATTAAAAGTATGGGGTTGCTTAGCTAAGATATGAATCTAAGAAATAAAAGTTGATTCTAAAATTGTAGATGTAATTTTATAGGATACTCTTAGATAGAAGCACTAATAGATTTTAGTAATAATTTAAATAAGTGACATCTCTAATAATACTCTAATCGAGGCTAAAGATACTATTTATTTGAAATATCTTTCTTTAGAAATCAAGTCCCAAATCCAATTTAATCTGATCTATCTTCTAATCCTAGTCTTGTTGAATCAGAGGTTCCATGTGATTCAAGAAGAAAAAATATCTAACTTTGATCATGGACTTTTGAACCTAGAAGAAGCATAAGGGCTAAAAAGAAAAGATTTTGATGAAGGCTTCTTTATCTTTCTTGTTAAAGATAAATCTTTCACTTTTATGGAGGCAATATCTTCACTTGATGCCTCTTTTTGAAAGAAAACCATTAACTCTGAATTTAACTCAATAATCCAAAACCAAACCTAGATTCTTACCGATCTTCCTCCAAGTAGTAAACTATTAGGTTGTAAGTGGATATTTCGTAGGAAGCTTAAATATGATGGATCAATAAAAAAGTGGCTAGATTAGTAGCTAAGGGGTATAACTAGAAAATAGATTTAGATTATTTTGATACCTATTCTCCTGTAGCTAAAATCTCTATTCTTAGAAATTTTCTTGCCATTACTTTCATTCATAAGTTGATCATTCATCAAATAGACGTAAAGACTATATTTCTAAATGGAGATCCAGATGAAGAGATCTATATAGAACAGCTTAAGGGATTTATTATTAAGAGACAAGAGAATAACGTTTGCAGACTTGTTAAATCCTTATATAGTCTTGCACAGGAACCTAAACAATGGCATGAAAAGTTTGATAGAACTATTATTTCATTTGATTTTTCAATCAATGATCATGATAGGTGTGTTTATTTCAAAATCATTGATGATGATTGTGTGATCCTTTATTTATACATCGATGATATTATGATCTTTAAAACTTCTTTTAAAATCATATCTATAGTCAAATAATTCTTTTTAAATTACTTTGACATGAAAGATTTAGATGAAGTTGATGTTATCCCAGGGATAAAGCTGATCAAATCTCCTGAAGGGATAGCTCTCTCTCTTTCTCATTCTATCAAGAACATGATTGAAGAATTTAGATATTCTGATCAGAAATTTGTATCTACTGCTTATGATCTAAGTATCCATCTTAAAAAGAATTTAGATGAACCAATTGATCAACTTAGATATTCTCAGATTATAGGTTCCTTTCTTTATATGGCAAATAGAATAAAATATGATATTGCCTATACTGTAGGGAGATTAAGTAAATATACCCAAATCTAAATCAATCTTATTGGTCTACTATTGAAAGAGTATTCCGATATCTTAAGAAAATCATTGATCTATCTCTTATACACTAAATACCCTGAGGTGGTTGAGGGTTACAGTGATGTAAATTGGATTACTGATTATCTTGATCTTAAATCAATCATTGGATATCTTTTCTTCTCGATGCTGCTGCCATAGCTTGGAGATCTTCCAAACAAACCATTATATCTCGAAGCACCATGGAGGTCGAGTTAATTACTCTAGATACCACCTATGCTAAGATAGAGTAGATTAAAATCTTATCTCAGAGCTACTTTTAATAACTAAATCAGTTCCGACCATATCAATTCATTGTGATAATAAGGCCATAATCGAACTGACTAATCAAAAAAATACTAATAAAAAGATGAATCGACATATTCGGATTCATCATAAATTTTTAAGACAACTAAAAAAGAGTAATGTTATTTCTTGAAATTTGTTAGGTTAGAGAAAAACTTGGTAGATCAATTAACCAAGGGTTTGTCTAAGAATGAAATCCTAGAATCATTGAGGGGGATGGGGCTTAAGCCCACCATATGGTCAGTGATAGTGGATATCCAACCTCTATGATTAGAGATCCTATGAATGAGATTCAATATGATAAAAATGAAGCTGATTGAGTGATCATGCCAGAGCATATTTTTGGAGTGTATTTTCTCTCATCCCTATGATGAGTACTCTTATTAGTGATAAAATAATTTGGAAAGGATGAGCTAAGATCTTATTGAGTCTAAGATAGAAAATCTGCAGGATGTTAAATCATAAATATCCTTAGAGGACTTATCTATATAAGAATTATCGTATAAGCCGTGACTAGGAGTTGTTTGGGCTAACCCTAACAAACTTCTCATGAAAATTAAGGTACTAAGCGTAAGGCCTCTAAACAGCGTTGACCGCATAAAGACCCATTTGATCCATACTGTATGTGATAAGTTGAAGTCTGAGTTAAAGGACCTAGTTCAAAATCTAAGCCACTATGATTCTTTTAGATGAATACTATCAATACTAAGTGAGGTTCAAGTCTAGAGGACACCTCACCTATTGTATAGTATAAGATACCATATATTATCTTTTAATTTTAAATTTAAATCTTTTATGAAAGATTGTTAGAGTTTGATTAAAAATTAAATATTTAAATTTTTATCCCATAAATTTTATTTATTTAAAAATATTAAAATTTATTTTTAAACTTAAACGGTTCTTTTCGAAGAGATACAACTCTTTGGAAGAAAACATTAGTTTTCGAAGAAATACGATGTTTTTGAAACATCATATCTCTTCGAAATCATAGAACCTCCTTAGTAATCCAGATAGAGTCTATAAATAGACTCTAGATCCAACTGTTTGAAAATAAAAAAATCACTAAATCTTTTCTTATTTTCTATTTCTCTCTATTACTTTTTGAGACAAAGACTGTCTTTCTTTTTTATTATTTTTATTAATTGGGCATCTGAAGGAAATCCCTTGGGTTAGCCTCCCTAACAATCTCTTGGATCAGTCTCCACAACGATTGTGTTCATGAGAGGAGGATTGGACCGAGCCAGGTCGTTGTACCTTAAGAATGAGATCGTCGAAAATCCGCACATGGGAGGCAAATCGCGTTCTTAGGACAGTGTTTCATATGCCTCGATTCAGCCAAGATCTTTTCAATCTCTTATTGTTTTAGTACTTTATTTTCTTTATAAAACCATCTAAGAATTCATATGAACAACAACAATAATTTCTAGGCTTTTTGAACATATTAATTCCAACATACTACACCACCTATTCTAGGGTTTTGGATGAAAGGAGATAAGTTTTTGCAGGTAAAAGATAATCTGTTGGTAGATGTTCCGTGCAACTTTTTATTTGCTATAAGCTCGTAATATTGTACTTTTTGATTTCACATCATTGGTCATCTTCCTTAAAAAAAAAAGGAAAAAAGGAAAAAAAAAACATCATTGCTCATTTCTTCCTCCTAGCAATTAGAGATAGCATAATTCCTGCACATCCAAATTTGTCGAAGTCTGACTTGAGATTTTTTCTCCTCTCTGTCTCTAAATGACTTGAGGAAAAAAATCAAATATAAGTGACTTCAAAATATTATTAACCTATTTGTGCTTTTGGCTTGCTTTAAATGCTCTTGTACTCGAACTTCTAGAGCATGTAACATCCTCTATTTCTATATGTTGATAGTGACCATAATTTTGTCAACAATTGGAACTATGAGAAACAAGGGAACAATGCTGTTTATGAATTGATTTTGAGTTTTCATGTTGTGAGTTGAGGTGGGATAAAAAATATAGGCTTGATTAAACTCGATGTTTGATAGGTGGAAAGGAAGAATACTGCTTGTAGTTCGTCACTCACCAACATGTTATGATTTTGTGATGTCTGATAATGCTTCAGCATGTGCTAAAACTCCCATCCTAGCAAGAGTTTCATGCATTTCTACCTTCATATATATTTTTACTTTAATAATTCATATTAATACAAAATGCCCCATTTAATTTCTTAAGTTGCTTTCCTTCTGCATATATTAGCCAAACATATATTTACATGGGATACAATCATCAAGCTTTGCTTAAATTCTTTGCAGGTCTGAAAAATCTTTCTACTATAGGTCCTTGGGAGAGACCATGTTACCAAATTCTTTATCAAGGAAATTGTTGGTATAACCATTGGAGACTCTGAAAGAGGTAAGCCCCTCTGAAAAATAATTATGCTTTTATTTTCTCATAAATGGGTTGGGTGAGACTATCTCCACTTGCAGTCAGATCAGAAAAAACTGAAGGTAAATAACCAGTTTAAAACGACGCAACAGCTGAAGAGCTTGAATCAGCTTTTACACCAGGAAGTGAAGTTGGATTCAATGAAAGCGTGTTTTTGCAGATTTAAAAAGAAAAATAAAAGAATAAATTGTATAATGTTACATAATATAATAAAATTTCTCATAAATAGCTTACATAAAGAGTTATATATCATGTTACTCCCTCTGCCTTCATAGAAACTAACTTGGATTTCATGACATCCATCAAAGATCACTTAAAACATCCAAAATAATGTTTCTCAAATATTTTCTGAATTTCAAATTACCATGCATGCTTTATTACTAGAAATTGAAAGATCTCATGTATATATGTGTTATTTTAATGGGAGAGGATTTCTATGATGAGACTCTGGATAACTGAACTATTTTTCCATGGCAGGGCTATTTGTTTTTCTGAACTTTTTTTTCCTTTACCATTTTAATGTAAGAATACTTTGTAACCAAACTTTTAGGGTGATTATACTATCCTTTTATAGGTCGGCTTGTTTTCTCCTCCTCATCTTCTTCTTCTTTCTTTTTTGTAATTAGCTCTTTCAAGCTCAAGCATTCCCCTTTTTCATTTTTGTTCTTTCTCATGCATATGCATTTAACCACATATATGGCATGTGCAAGATGCTACTCATTTTAGCTATGCAAATGCAACCTTCAAGATGTAGGGTGAACCCATCACTTGGTCCCCTTCTTTAAGATACCTGGCTTTGAGTTGGCCAACATGCTCCATATCTAAACTTTCTCTCCAGCCAAAGAAGTGGTGTATAGGCCAGTAGGTGGTCGATCATGGCCATGGTAGTGGCAAGGGGGGACAATAGGAGTCTAAGAGACAGGGAGAAAGGAATTGGTCCAACTCAGATAAATTTTGTTCAAATCCATTCGATCCACATCAATTATGAAAAAGAAATAGGTACTATATATTATCTCTGTATGGATAGGCAAGCAATCTCTAAAACAAATGGCTTTGCTTGTATGCAATTTCGATCTTGTAAATTAGAGCCAGCAATTTGTATTTCTACTTTACGAGCCTCGTTTTTGAGTTTGTGTGTGTGGAAGTTCCTGTTTTTCCCACCGTGTGTTATGGCTCTTATCTCTACTTTGTTCTGGACCAGGCCAAAGCCTCTGAACTAGCTCAGGCAGAGAAATTCTTTATGCACTGCGAGCGGTGCAGAACTGCCCGCATTGCCCACGGTAATTAATTCACGCATGGTGCAGATAATTTTTTTTTTTTTTGTCACATCGCATCTCAATCTCGTGCATGAACTAATCATTATGGACGGTTCTGCATCACCTGCAGTGCACAAAGAATATCTCAGCTCAGGCAAAGGCAACATTTCTGTTCTTGCCATCGACTTGAGGGCAAGTCCAGGCCCAAAGCCTGTTTCTGGTTTGGTGGGGACCAATTAGCATCCCACTTCAACGGTAGACTAGACGACTAGATAATTTGGGTTTGAGAACCGGAATAAGCGGCAGGTATCTCCAAATTGGGGGATATCCTTGCCAACTAAGCTTATACCATGTGGGATAAGTGGACGTACACTGTAATCTATTTGACCATTTTGGTGGTAGAGTTAAACTGTGGGATTGGATTGTCCTTATTCTTCTCATCTATCTTTTTTCCCCTTATCCACTCTATAAGCACATAAAAAGGTAAGAGCACAATGTTGGCTTGATAATAAAATGCAAAATATCTCAAATCCATGCACATTAAATACAGTTTATTCTTGATATCTATCCTTCTAGTTGGTCTATCCCTTCACGGGTATTCGCAGCCAAGAAATACCTATGTCAATGTGGCGAAGGAAAACCAAATCTAACATGATTCCTCCATGTTTTTTTAAGCATATCTTCAGAAGGCGAACAGCACCATCAATCGGATTGCATCTTACATTGCTGAGCATATCGGAGAGTGGACTTGACGATAGGATCAGACTTGTCCGTGAGCCCTATAAAATTTTCATTTTTAATTTTTTGAGGTGTTTGCACACCAGAGTGATGTGAGCGTCCGCTTATAACAATATATACGTGTGTGTGTGTGTGTGGGTGGGTCGGTGGTGGTGGATCCATCTTATAAATACTTGTAGTGGCCAACATTATGAGTGAGATGTCCAGCTCATGGCCATCTATCTTGGTATTTCAAGCCACCAAATTCCTTGTTCCTCGTTTCCCTGATACTGGGACTCATCATGTGGTTTTGGTGTCACATGATCCATTTTCTCTGGAACATGCTAGTTTTTTATTTTTTTTGTTTTTTTTGGTACAAGAATCATCTCAACCTTGTACATAAACAAAGAAGAAGCAACAGTCTGAAACAACAAGCAACCTATCAAGCTAACCAACTGAAGATAACTGAATATAACAGTCTAACCACGCCTCATAGGGAATATTAAAAGCATCAGCAGTCTCTCGAACAGACTAGTTAGTGAGGGCATTTTAGCTTGATCACCATGTTGGGTTTTATAGTTTACAGACATGCATATTCCAACATCCTCAAATAGATATCCATTGTAATGATGAATAGCTTCCTTCAATTGCATTGTACAAATCATTTATCAAGTAATCTGGAGCATTTTCTTCAACCATATACTCCTATGTCTCTTTATCTTCTCTAGGATATTGGTTACTTTATCTTTGATTTTATGAAGCCCAATTAAATGATAACAATTGTTATTAAAGAAGTCAAAGTTAAAGTTTCTGATGACTAGATTATCGAGTGATGATGATTGAGTTTAGGACTGAGGTGCCCGTGCCAACATTTTTTTCTTTTTTCCAAAAAGTGATGCATGATGACATGGGTCACAATATGTTGGTGGGTCTCTAACAAGCTAGTTAGCCAACAATGATTAGTTGACATAAAGTAGCCTAATAATGGCACGTGAAATCTCACCCTTATTGACAGCCTAACTTTGGATTTGTAACGATGATAAATTGGAGAGAGGGGGAGAACATGGGAGTGTTTGTGACCCAACGTTCTACTTTGAGTTGGTTATTGGTAAAAATGCTTAACACCATGCAGAAGGCATGATTTGAGTGTATTTATTACTCGCACATTATATTTATGCTCAAAATCTATGACAATCTTTTACTCAAATATCAAATTTCAAAAATAAGAATTAATGCTTTTCTAATATTATACATACGATATCCAACATAACATTAAATAAGATGGTCATTGTAATATAAGAATATTGCAACATGTATTGAAAATAACACATTTACTATGTTCAATTTCTTTAGTAAAACATTTTCTTTGCTTATTCCTTTCTTGTTTCATAAAAGTACATTCTCCCCAGGAGAGATTGCTTAATCACAATTCTTACTGGTGGCATCGGCCAAGATGATATTTAACTGGCTCACACTTTAGACAATGTCAATTCCCAGACAGGTATATGAGGAGGACCTTTTGTTCATGGGCTATCCCAAGCTCATATATAGGATAATATATTACTCATCATCTTCTATCTTATCCACCTTGTCCCCCGCTCGTTGGCTCAATGTCAGTATACTAATTATTTAAGTGCCTCACTTCCCCAAGTTTCCTCCTCGCCCACACCTTTGTCATTCGTTTAACAACCAGAATAGAAAAGCGGAACCTCCGAGATAGACTTGTTCCCTCTCCCTTGAGTGTTGACAAATCTCCTCATCACCTCCTCTCTCTCTCTCTCTCTCTCTCTC
>KE504952.1:407131-418819 GCA_000441515.1 Elaeis oleifera
GCCGGCGGTCCTCCGCCGCCTCGGGTCTCGTGCCGACTTCAAAAGCTCGTATCTCCTCCATCCGAGCTCCGTTTCAGGTGATCTTGGTCTCGTTGGACTCCGTTTTTCGCCGCGAACCTCGCTGTGGGATCAATGTGGGCTGAATCTCGAGGCGTCAAATCCTAACAATATTTGATTTCATTTTTAGAGTATGTAAGATTTTACAGTACAGAACTAGTGAATTGAATCAATATGTTGGTTAGATTCTAACGACTATATACATGTTAACAACCTTAGACTCATCCATGTTGTGCCAATTTGAGTTTAGAGTTTAGGCCTTTAACATTTTCATCCATGATGGTGCATCAATCTCTTAAGATCTCAAGCATCATTTTAATGTTAGACTTTGAGAATTAAGGTTCCCTCTTATGTTCGTGGGAAAAAGGTTCAGCTCCAATCAAATTTAGAAATTAGTTACTACAGAAGCTCACAGCATGTTGATTTGCTCCTATCCATGAGGAGGCAAGCAAGAGTTGAAGCCTTGTTGCAATGTTGCGCTTTTGTCAAATAATCTTGAACTATCGGACTCTACCTAACCTGGTCAGTGCTAATGCAGGGGATTGCTGTCTTGGTCATACATGGGCTTAATCCTCTACCTTCAGAGCATCAAATTTAGAAGGTGATGCCTACTCTCAGGCCTCACACATATGGAGCTAACTGGCACAATACCATGTGGGGTTTATGTCTGTGGCCCTGATTGGGTGTCATTTGGGCTTGATCCACGTGGCTTGTCAGTGTCCAGGACAGCCCTCTGAACATGGTGGTCCCTCTATGGGTGTGAACAACTGTTATAATATATATTCCCTATCAAAGAAAAGTTAAGAATGTATATTCCCTTGATAGCGGGCAACTTCTAGATAGTTATTTAGAGACAACAAGTGACCCAGCTTATTCATTTTTGTTGGGTTTCATGCAACTTGGTTAGGTTCAGATTAGACATGTTGACTTGAATTCTGGACCATACTGATAACCCAAGTGGATGCTTGTTTTCATGTCATGGCTATAACCAGTTTCGGATTATTGATAGTTGTGAATTTGTTTGATGCATGTAACTTCACCCTAAAAATTCCTAATTATTTCTGTTCAAATTTTTGTGACACCACAACTACAGAAACAATATTCCCTCGGCCTTTGATATTATTCAATGGCCAAATATTTCTTAAAATGAGTAATCTAGCTTCTATACATGTCAATCCTAATCCCCCAAAGTCCAAATTTGATTCTCCTCCTATCATCCTTTTCCTAGCAGATATGCTGTTAGTTTTGATGGCCGGCTGCTGGGCTGCAATGTCAAGCTTAGATCTCTCTCTTCCTTGCATCACTTTTTCGATGATGTTGATGTGCTATTATGAGCTTGACATGAAGGATGGTATAGTTCACATCAAGGTTCACTATCTCAGTTTCAAACTTTGTACCTGTATCTGTACCATCCTATTATAGTGTCGGTATGCGGTTTGATTCGGTATAAGATATAGCATACTGAGTATCCGTACGGTACAATACCATATCTGTACTGTACGATATGCCTCATACCGGGCGATACAGGGCGGTATGGCAAACCATAGTTCAGATTAAATTTAGGGTTTGAATAGACTTTTACTAATGTTAATTCTCTTTCTTTGGAAAGAGTTCTTTCATTTAATCAATGATGTTCGTCTTAAAATATTTTTAGATCAATTTATTTCTGAACTATGATTCTACATTCTTGTTTTTTGTTTTTCTTTTGTTTAGTTTGAATTTTTTAAGGTTCATCTTAGATGTATCCAATAGTTTGTGGCAGTATGATGAGAGAGGGGAAGGAGGGCTTCATTTCGGGTTAAATCCTACATGGGCCTGACCTGTTCCATTCCATATTTCGGAGGTATCTCTGCACATCTGTATTTGAACCAGGCATATGCTCATTTTCATTCAAAAAGGAAAACTCCAGCCTTGCTGAGCCAAGGATTTCCTCCTGAGCTTTCATAACTCATAAACATGAGAAACTCTCCATGCTTCAATTTTGCATCATATGCCAGTGTTAAGTTTCACCTAGATTATATAATTTAGACTGTTTTAAATGCTTCGTTTTTGCTTGTTATATTTAGCTTGGAGGTTGTATTTATCAGGATATATTTTTATTTGGAATGTCTTTGTTTTGTGGTGGAAAAATTTATTTAAATCATGTTCTTGGAAACTGTTAAATTATTCTATTACAATTGAAAATTAGCATTTTATGCCCATTTGGATGTAAGCTTCTAACTATTCTGCCCTTGATATTTTTATTTACTCTTCTATGCATAAATTATTTGTCATGATTTGTTTCATATGCAATCCTAATCTTATTGTCTTTCATTATCTTGCTAGACGAAGTTGGGGCACACAGATTGATCTTCATGATTCCCATTTTCTGGCCATTGCTGCTGCAGAGCAGGAGTTGCTACGTGCAGAGTATGAAGATTATGCAGCTGCAAATACCGGTGGCATCGCCTGTTGCCGCTCTGTTGCACTCATTGTACATTAAATTGATGCTAGTTATTTCTTTGTTTCTTATTCACTTAGCACCATGGGTGCCTGAAATGGTCAATATGATGTTGTACAGCTGATGCTACTTTTGCTCGTTCGTCATGTTAACATGATTGCAAGGGACGTTGGGTTGGTGCAGGACGTATCTGCATTCTTCAATGTAAGCTCCACCTTTTGGTGCTCTGAAAGTTTTGACCATGCAAATATTTTGATATGTTCCATAAAACTGTTTGTTCACAGTACATAAATTGGATTCTTATGGTTTAATGTACTAGTGATTTATGATGGTGAATACTGTATGCTTTGAATTATGAGGTGATAGCCGCAGTTGTAGCCTGTAGGTGTCTTTTTTATAATTATATAATGCAGTTATAGTGTATCTACAGGCTCTTATTGGATTATGTTTAATAACCTAATCAAAAAATGCATGAACGGGCAGCATTTAGGTTTTCTCCCCTTTCCCTATAAAAGCTCATTGCCAATCTTTTCTCCATTTTTTGCTATATTCCACCAAAAAAAAAAAACAACCATCCCCATGCTCCCCTCTCCCACTACTGTTATTATCTTAATCTTATCAAGAAATGTAGGTAATATGAGAAACGATAATGTAAGTTTGCTTAATTTCTGTGTATCATAAAAGAAATTGATTATGGTTGTCCACATGAGAAGTGCCATATTAAAAGCTGGATTGTACTTGATTGTGGTATTAATGTTGGAAATTTATGCATTCCTGTATGAGTCCCTCTGAACCACTTAAATTTGCTGCCGTGGTTTCAGATGCTGATGATTCCATTTGTAGATCATGCTGACACACACGATTCAATCATCGCTTTCGATTGGATGTATTCTTTGTAATGCTGAAAATTAAGAGCTTACTTTCTGTTGACCAATTTTCAGGCATCTCTTCAGTTTGCTGGCCTTTTTCTTCCATGCTATGTAATAGCACATTCATGCTACCTTATACAGAGACGCAGGAGACGACAGGTATGCTTTAAGTCTAGGCAGTCTACCTTTTTTGGCCTGTGCCTTGAGGTATTCCATAGAGCCATGAGATGTGTCTTTGGATTTTTTATGAGCTACTTCAGAGGCACAATATGCAAAGATTGTTTATGATTCAGATACTTTTACATTTACCTGGGCCAGGAGAAACTCTTTATTTGTTTCAGTAATCACCACTTTCCTCTAATTCAAACACTCGTGCAAACTTACACTGTATTCACAGAAAATATGGCTGTTGACACCAGAAAAATATGAACTTTGTCTGCATATCTCTACTATTGCAAGTTTGCAATACTAACTCTTGTCTGGATAACCAATTTCGCATCGCGACTTTCCTATGTATTCACTTCTGACCAATCTCCACTCTCTACATCTCTCTCTCTATAGATACTGCATCTTTG
This sequence comes from Elaeis oleifera, assembly GCA_000441515.1. Classification (NCBI taxonomy): domain Eukaryota; kingdom Viridiplantae; phylum Streptophyta; class Magnoliopsida; order Arecales; family Arecaceae; genus Elaeis; species Elaeis oleifera. Next base: position 411,073 of record KE504952.1, read on the forward strand.
ATAAATTCATTTACTTTTCAAACGGACAAACTAGTTCACCAGACCAGGTGTGTCTATTGGGTTACTTAAGCAATTAAAAATTATGTAATTAGATAGTATCAACCAAGGTTTTTTGAACCGGTACCAGATGCCGTTCCGGTCGCCAGCCGGTACGGTACCGGTTCAATATCGTACCGACACACGGTACGGCAAGATCGGCGCGCTATTTTTTTATTTGTTTTAAGGAGTATTTAATGATTTTTTTTCGTTTTTTGAGAAATTTTGATTAATAAAACTATTCTTTGATCTCAAATTATGTTTTTAGGAAGAATGAGTATCCAAAAAAATACCACCTTTTACGAAGTAACAAATAATTCAAAGGACAGTCCTGACAAGTTGGCAGGCCTTTTTTTTTAATTTCATTAAGTATATCTATAATCTTGCAATTCTTTGATCACTTTTTAACTAGCGATATCCGAATTACAAAGTCTGAGGTACTTCCATAATTCTGATGCTTGTATTCAAACTAGTGTTTGTATTACTGAAAAAATTTAAGCTTAGAACACTATGCGATAAATGCTTTTTTTTTTGAAATTTAAGCCTATAATACTATGCATAAGATGCATTAAAACATTGATCAATCGACATCAAATTTATGTCAAAAGTAGCTTGTAAGGCCCTCATTCCTAATCTGATATTACAGTTTTTTTTCAAATTTTATTTTTAAATAATTTTTATTAAAAATATATTTTAATTTAAAATTATATATTTAACGAAATTAATGATTTTAGTGTCATTGTGTAGATCTTTCATAGATCTACAACATATATTAAAATCAAACAAAAAATAAAATTTTGACATAGTTTCCTTGTTTTCCATTTTTCACGAATTTAAAAAAAAGGAGGGAAGGTGAAGAACGGGAGCTAGAATCGAATACGTACCTCTAATCAAGCTTGATCGCGTGTTTCCGACCGTTCTTGAAATGAAAAAGAGACGAAAGATGTCTCTGCTGTGACGAAATAACAGAGAGAGTCTTTCGGCTTCCTCTCAGGCCCTTCCCCTCTTAAAATAGCCAAACCGGTCGGTTCGGTCCGAAATAGGGCCGAACCGTCCGGTTCGATCCGAAACAGGGCCGAACCGTCCGTACCACCCGGTTCGGGTTCGAACTGGACGGTTCACTATTTTTTTTCTGTGCCAGTTTTCACGGCCAAATTGGGCCATTTAGCCGCCGGTTCGGTTCGGAACGCCCGAACCAGGTGGTTCGGGATGGTTCCGAAAACCGTGGTATCAACACTGGTTTCTCTTGTGGGCTATACATGGCGAAGACTAGTTCTAGTATATTAATTATCAAATCATGGAACTCAGAAGGAGACTATACATCATTGCCTTAGGGGAAGATTGGTGATGGCTTCAATAACTTCCACCAACCTTTCACCATACAACTAGTTTTAGGCACCTGTGTTGCATATGTGGTTGTTGATCTGTACATAAATGGTTGGGTTCTTTAACAGACGCATGCAGAGATGTCACTCGCTACCATATGGAACTTTATTTCTAATAGTCAGAACTCAGAAGTAGATATTAGTAGCTATGGTCAATGATATTTTCCTGCATGGTACATAAAACTAGTCTCATGCCATGGCAATTGAACCATGTGATGACGTGATGGTGACTTAGTACATAAGTGACATATTTTTGTTATAATTGATTCATATGTTGATAAATTGATTGTAAATATAACATTGCTATATGGATGGTCTTTAAATTGTTTTTGTCATTGATGTGAATTCAATGGCACTTTGTTTTAATCAACAATGCATCTTGCTGTTCGGTTGCTTTTGGACAGCCAGATATATCAACGCAGATTTAGAAACGTTTTCTAATTCAATGTTTATCCCTGCAAGTAACCTTCTCCCAAAAAAATCTACCAAGAAAACCTTCTGCCGCTGACCTAGGTCCATGGCCAACTTGTGAGATTGAGTGGCTCAATCTAGAGCTGGTCAAAATGAGTTAGACTATGGTTTATGCAGCACAATTAACTGCATTATCATAACGAGTACATTTGTACTCCGCAATTTCAAATAACCGATCATATCTTTTCTATTTCATAAATGTTCTTCGAATTTATTGTAAATCGTTCTTAATTTCCCATTTTATAATTTCCATTGCAGGTCTAAGAGGCCATGGTTTTACTCTAGAGCTTGTCGTTTTCCCAACTGCAAAACTTTTGCGGCATTAATGCTTCCCCAGTTTTAATGCTGAGTCCCCACCAAGATTGGTCGCTTTGCCTTTTGCATGAAAGGAGTAGAAACTGAATTCCTGAGAAATGGTGGTAGTTGCCCAAAAATTCTTGCCTCTAGAAAATGTTTATATGAAATAGTTTCTTGGTGGTTTGTGGTTAATGTGATTCTCAAATCAATATAAGCAGAATGATTTGCTGGTCTTCTTGTTACTCCTATCTCAAAAATTGTCACTCTTTCCAAAGATGTGCAAAATTGTGTGGTGGTGCTTGATTGTTCGCAGTGAGCAGGGCAACAGTCTACATCTCAACTTCTTTTGCCTCGATCAATTCTTAATTCCATGAGAATGCCTTTCTGTTTGTGACTTAAGTTCATGATGTGGGTTGTCAAAACAGGCCCAAATCAATGACCCATGTTTTATTTCTCAGTTTTGCAAGTAGACAAACAACCATGCATAGATTCAACATGCATGGTATAATTGAAAGGGTATCCATTTGTTAGTCTAGTGAATCCATCTAACCAATGGTTTATGTCGCCCGCAGGCTGATAAATTGTTGTTGATCTTGATCAGGAGATTTCTATCAGTTTTGAATTTAATTAGGTTTCCCTCATATAACCTGTTTCGGGTTAAAATACAAACCCTCTGCTGTATCCTTGTTGCTGCTAACCAAAATTAAGAGTGTGTTCTTGTTCTGTTTCTGGTATTGATAGTTGTGGCCAGTCTGGTGACGCTAAACATTGGTTTTCCCCCGTCCCAAATTTTTGATGGCAGCAAAACAAGACTAAGGTATTATGTGGCTCCCATGGCTCCATTGTAAAACAGACAATTACCATTATTTCCAATTCTTATCCTTTATTTACTGCAAGCGATTGGATGCCTTGGGGCATGGGTATGAGCCTTCTAGCTATATCCATGCACAAAGTCAAATCAAGACTCCCAGGATACCAGAATTGGATCATCCTCCATGGAAAGGAAAGGAAAGGAAAGAAAGAAAAGAAAGAATAGAAAGAGAGATTAAATAAATGGCCATAATGCTGAACAGGTTAGTGCATAAGCAATTGCATCAAGAGCCGAAGGTCGATGATGGGCCAACCTACATAAAATCTCTGCCACATGATCCTCATCCACTATATTGGTCTATAAAAACCTCCATATTGCAATGATATTTAAGATGATCTTTTTGAGTTGACTGAAACTTAATTTGTTGCAGCATTTCTCAGACCTGTAATGGAATGAGGATATGATGTTAGAAAAGCTGATATGATAAAAGGAACATGAGATCAAAGATACTCGTTTCATTGCAGAAGGACTCCAATTATCTGCATTTGCCTGCCACCTTGAACCTTCTCTTTAGACTTTCTAAGGTCTTTAATCCTCTCCCACCTTTCTTTAACCAATCGCTGTTTAGCTTTTTTTATTTTCTTTTGAAAAAAAAACTACTGAAATTTCGATTTGACGCAGCTCTCATGAAATAATCAAAGCTGCCAATACAACTATTTCCAGAATCAAACCATGGTGTAAAACATTTCTCACAGAAATCAAAAAATGACACCATGTATTCAAATCTGGTCATCATAATCTGGGGTAGTGTTCTCTGCCATAACCTAGGTGGCATTCTTTCTCACGATGGGCAAGCATTAGTAAATATTGTGAGATTAGTCTACATAGCAAGAACCATTCATCGTGACATAAGTGCATTTTGTACTTTTAATTAGATAAATGAAAAATTACAACTATATTTGTACTAGAATTAAATAGATAAAAAATTATAACTTTTTTCTCCAAGCATGTTTATTTTCAAACATCATGCAACGATCGAGGATTTTATCCAAAAAAGATTACCTAAAAATTATTATTTATATGGATTTTTGGTTGTATGCAAGTATCCAAGATCTATCTATTATATAGATGGTATGGGCCTAAATACACACTCAATAAGTCTTTACAAAGAGTTTTATAGTATCAAACTTTCTACCAAAAATTTTATGGATATTATTCAGAAGGAAAATTCTTTGTGCACTGCATGCGGTGTAGAAAATCCGACATGAAGCGCACCGCCATATCTGATTGGTCCACGTAGCCACCACTTCTCAACGCGTATTTAATGCCAGCAGATCGATTTTTTTGTTAAAAATTTTGTATGACAAAAATATCTTTCTTAAAAATTATGGCATCTCTTCTTAAAAATTATGACATTCCTTCACAAAATTATAACATCCCTGCAAAAATCCTAAACTGAAGCAGAGTGTCATAATTTTTATGAAGAGATGTCATAATTTTTAAGGAGTGTCATAATACTGCACGGAGGAAAAAAGATAATAAATATATATAGAAACAGTGTTATGACATCTATTCTTAAACATTATGATATCCCTTTACAAAACTTATGATATTCCAAGGGATGTCATAATTTTTGTAAGAAACAGTGTTATAATACCCCTTTTTAAAAATTATGATATTCCTTCACAAAAATTATGATATCCCAGAGGATGTCATAATTTTTAAAAGGAGTGTTATAATTTTTAAGAAAGATATTTTTGTCATACAAAATTTTTAAACGAAAAAGTCGATCTACTGGCATTAAATACGTGTTGGAAAGTGATGGCTACGTAGACCAATCGAACAAGACGGTGTGCTCCATATTGAATTTTCTACACCGCATGCGGTGCACAGAGAATTTCTCTATTCAGAAATGGGATGTGCTTGAGGAATTAAGGCCCATTATCGGAAAATTTGGAGATGTAGTCTGCTAAGAATTTTTTATCTGAAGAAGTTTTATGGAGGCAGAGTTTGAGCGTTGTGGGTTAAAGAAGGTGATTTGGAATCTACCAAAAAAAAAAAGAAAAAGAAGGTGATTTGGATATGGCTTTCTTTTTATAAAATGGCTAATGTTGGGAGGAGGTTTAATTTCACTAGTTAACTATTTGTGGATGGAAGAGCTATTTCTGATGAACAGGAGATTGTCGGTTCTTTCTATCAACATTTTTATTCTTTCCATGGTATATCTGATGAACCTTCTGCAACAGCTGAGTGGAGAGCTCTTTTTCCTGAGGGTATGTTGACCTTGAAAGAATTGGATAGATCTTTCAAAGAGGAAGAACTAATGAAGGCTATTTCAAGCTTGGGGTGGAGAAATCTCCAGGACCTGATGGTTTTCCATTACTCGTTTATTGGAGGTATTGGAATCTTTTGAAAAAAAGACACTCTGAAAGTCCTTGTGGAGTTTGAAAATGGTTTGCAATTTCAGTAATATATATTTCACCCACGTTGTTCTTATTCCAAATAATGGAGCCAATCTGGACACATCAAAATATTGAATGGTATTTGCAAGATTGTAACTAAAGTATTGGCAAATAGATCTATTCCTATTCTATATAAAGTATTTGCAAGATTTGTGGAGTTTGAATAGTTTAGTGCTCGATAATCTCAGCTGCATTGTTCAAGGTAGACCTATTCTAGATTGCTCTGCAGTAGCTCAGGAGATAATTTCTTGGTGCTCAAAGAAAGAACAATGGTGTTTATTAAAAGCAACTTTTGAGAAGGTCTTCGATCATTGGGGTTCTTTAATTGGGTTGCTTCTTTATAGAGGGTTTTCTCAGATGTGTATGAATTGGATTCAAATTTCTCTCATGCCTGGCTTGCCAGTATTTTCTTTAAGGGTCTCAATCAAGGAGATCCTTTCCCACCATTGTTGTTGTTTGGTGGCCGATGTATGGGGCGACTGTTGCTGCTTGCTAACAACAATGGTCTTGTGAGTAGTCTAGGAAATGTGGTTGAGAATGAAAAGATTGTTTCCCTTCAATTCCTAGATAGTACTCTAGTCTATGCTGATGGAGATAATCTTGAGCAGATTAATAATGTTGTCTTTTTTTTTTTCTTTTTTGAAGAATTGTCAGGTCTTCTCTCATTCTAATGGATGGTGATCATTTGAATCTTAGTGTCTCTCTGCTGTGTTCATAAAGTTGGTATTTTTCCCAATCAAGTATCTTGGTGTGCCTTTAAGACCGGCTAAACTTCATAGGACCTGCCTTCTGTAATAAGAATAGAAAGAAGTTTGGCTTGTGCCCTTCATGGCTAAAATTAATCTAAAAGGAGACCCATTTTGCTTTGTATGCAAAAATATGTACAGCTATTTCATTGCATGGCATACATACTTTCCACCCAACAATTTATATGCTTGCTCTCACAGCGATATTACACTTCCTTGTAATGCTATTAAGAGAAGGTTACAAAAGCCATGGATCAAAGCACTATTTCTCACAAGTGCAAATCAAATTACAGTGGCTTGCATTTGAAGAGGGGGGGGAGGGAAATTTCAGTGCCTTGAGAAAGGAAAAGGCCATAATAAGTTGAAGCATTTCTTGCTTGCACGCATTTGCAAATCAAATTACAGCACATTTGTATAAAGGGGACACATGAGACCAGTAGTAATCTTGATATGCCTCACACTCTTTCCAGTAATTGCATGACCTCTGATTCATTTGGCAAAGAAGGGATTGCTCCCTTCTTGGTAGTGGTGATTGCCCCACATGCATTGGCAAATCTCAGTACTTCCCTCAATTTCTTCTCATCCTGCAAACAAGAATACCTCCAATAAGTCTGGCACCTTGAGACATTTCAGGTTATTCTTGATACAAATTATGATGCCTGCCATGTTACTCACTTGCAAAGCTGATTTGTCCTCGACGATCTTTCGCAGCAATGAACCCATGAATGCATCACCTGCTCCTGTTGTATCCACCTGTTGGACAGCAAAGGATTCGACGACTCCATGGAAATCCTACAATTCAAGAGACAATAAATCTCATCATCATATAACCTCCAGCTGAAGAACACATAACAATCCAACTCATGTGAATTGCTCATATATGCATTGATCTGAATTACACCTTTGTGTAGTATTTGCATCCCTTTTCTCCAATGGTGACCAAGAGAAGCTTCAAACTTGGATGCCAGAGCTTCATGGCTATCTCATCTTCGACCGACGCTGCCTCACCGGTAAGGAATTCCAGCTCGGCATCGCTCACCTTAATGATGTCAGCCTGATCCCATATGCTCATGATCTGCTCTCGGGCCTCCGCCGGCGATGGCCACAGCGGCAACCGGAGATTCACGTCGTAGGAGAGTAGTGCACCGGCTTCCTTCGCCACCTCCATTGCCTTCAGATGCGCAGATCTGCAAGGCTCTGCAATCAAGCTTACTGATCCAAAGTGGAAAATTGTAGCCTGAGGATTCATCCATACAAGATTCAATGACCATAAGCACACATAAAACTCAACAAAATTATTAATCACAAAACAAATAACAAAAGTTACAATTCAGATCTGGACATCTGGTAATTATGACATGTTGAGGTGGTTGAGAGATAGCACAGAAGTAATCAATGTAATATACCAAGTAGTAGCTGAAATAAGAGATTGGCTTTATTAAAATATTTCATGTTTGAGGTGATTCATGTGTCCTGTTTGGAAAAGCTAAAGAACAAGAATCCATTAATCCAACCCCCCCCCCCCCCACACACACAAAA
>KE504952.1:424117-436598 GCA_000441515.1 Elaeis oleifera
ATATATGTATGTATGTATGTATTTATGTATATTTATATAGATGCATGGAGTGGATCATTACCCACTCCTAAATCCAAAAATAATTTAATTATATTTTCAATTCAAATCAAAATGATATTCAACCAAGGAGAAAGAAGATTTCTATTAATCCATTCAAATCAAATCTCACAAAAGAAAATTAAAAGTAGAGAGAAAATTACAAAGTAGATCTGAAGTCCTATTTTTTTTTAATTGATTAATTTAAAATGAAGATACTGAAGGATCGGATGGTGCATCAGATCGGTTCGAATTAGAGGCAGCAGAATTCAAAAATTTTTTGCCGATCTGATATGCCTGGCATAGATCTAAATCAGATGTTAAGTATATTTTATATCAGCATATAAATAAAATTAACATGCAGAAAGAGAAGGGTGATCTCATCACCTTGCGTGGGTAAATGAACTCTGCAATCTGAAAAACATAGATCTGAAAGAGATTTGCTGGTTAAGCCGCACAAGTATCCGACCTTTACAAGTATCCATCGGGATCAACCTCGAATCATTCTTCTCGAGAGCCTTTCTGGATCAACTCTTGATCTCCCTCCCTCGATCTTAACCCTAGAGACTTTCTTGGCACAAAAGGGATTTGCCTAACAACTTTAGATATATGGGAATGCAGTCACCCAACTCTTGGGCGTTAGATGGAGTTGAGAGGGAGAGTACACATGAAGACAAGAGGAGGTGTATGAAAATCAGATTTTTATGTAACTCTTGAACCTAAAAGAAAGCTTTTAATAGTTATCTTACTCTAAGTTCAAATTGAACCCATTCATAAGTTCAAATTCAAATCCAATCGAGGTTTAAAAGGATGGATATTATCAAATAATAATTTTTTCTTTTATTCTGATTTTTTTTCAAGATAAATCAGTCCAAATGGAATGCAATCACCCCAAAGAAGGAAAGAAAAGTGGGCGCCAACACTTGACAGCCACTTGTCCTTTTCTTAGCCAGAGAGAGAGGGGGCGTGTGCCCTCTCTACCTCCTCCTCACACTGAAATCAAAGAGGGGCGTGTGCCCCTCTCATTCCTCCACATAATTCCATATGGCGAGCACATAAGGACATTCCAAGAGAGAGAGGAGTGTGCTCCACTAATCTCTTTCCAAAAATCTGTGCCAAGTATGGATAGGTTTAGGAAGAAAAATGAGAAATGAGCCAACTAATTTGGCTCGACCCAATCTCATTGAGATGCCCAATGTGGTGCCCTCTAAACCCAAATGGATTAGGCTATTGACTTAACTTAAAGCTTATCAAATAAGAAACTAAGTCTAGAGAAAATTTGGATTTAACCATGTGCCAGCATGATGTACCTAAATCCAATAGGATTTCACCAAATCCTAATCCAATTGTGACTTTACAAGCCCAATTAGATCAATCCAAAATTAAATCTCTTATTGTGTGACTTCATAGGTTCAATTCTGTCTGATAGTAAGATATACCATGATCTCCATCATAGTATCATTAAAAGCACTTCTTTCAATAGGTTGGAATAATTCTAACTCATACCTATCAAGAATTATCGATCCATCATGATCCTTGTCAGCTCTCATAATCCACCAGTGATATCTAGCAATATGTGGTGGCAAGCCAGCAGAACTGAAAAAATGACCTTTAAGTGTAGTTACCGTGTGATCTGATTCTTCTATCATGAGTCCCGATAGAATCGAGGTCAAGATTAATTCGTTAAACCTCATCATTGTTATATGATAGAATCATTTGATTCATCCGATGTGAAACCCAATAGAAATACCTTTCTATCTTTCACAGTGCCATAGTCATGGGCTTATGGACTCAATCTCATGATCTACATAGGACTACTCCTTTACCGAAGTCGATAGATCCCATCTTGGTGCAATCCAAATCCTACAGTGAACATACTGTGGCCAACATATACCTCAAGACTCCGTATGGCTGGGAGATCGAGTTTAGTATAGTCAAACTACAGCACCCTCAAAGTAAATGGTCGATCCACCTTAAGTCAAAGAACTAAATACACAACCATAATTATAAACATGTCACTGATAAGAAGATAGATTTTCTTATTACTGTTCATAAATGGTCATGCTTAGTACCCTTGTTCTAATAAGTATCTGTACTTTCATTCTGATGTCTCCACACCGTAGATTCATGACTCATCTATTCAAAAAAGTGATCATACATCAATCTTCTGAATCAATCATCATTTTCGTGATGATCCTATGATCGAGAGTAATTTATGAGCTAACTATAATAACACATGTCTCAAATTCTTAACTCTTGAGAATATGTGTTATTATACCCATTAACCCAATGGATGATTCACAGACAGTATTAAACACAGTGTGAATAAAATAATTTAATTTATTAATATCAAAGTCAATTTATAAATTATGCTCTAAAAGTATTTTACAAGTATCAACCAATTTGACTCTTAGGGCATACATCCAACAAACTTTCACTTACACTAAAGTCAATTGGCTACAAATCTAAGTCCCATCTTCTCAAGGTAGACTTCAGTCTTTTACTTATTCAATTGCTTCGTCAGTGGGTCAGTCATGTTGTTCGTAGAGTCGACTCTCTTCACCTCGACGTATCCTTTCTTAAGATAATCACAGATGAGGTGGAATCACTGCTCGATGTGCTTGAATTTTGATAAAACCTCGACTTTTAACTAGGGTTATGACATCATTATTGTTGCAGTAGAGTGGGACAGTATTTGATGGCATCACACCTAGCTCTGCAATAAATTTTTGAACCAGAATGCCTCCTTCACAGCTTTCGATGCGGTGATGTATTCTGCTTCCATGACGGAGTCTGTAATCATAGCCTACTTGAAATTTTTCAGTTGACAGCACCACCATTGCACAAGAAGATATTTCTGATGTTGACTTTCGATCATCGGTATCAGATATGAAGTTTAAATCTGCATATCCCTGCACTTTAAGTTCTCAATTTTCAAAGACCAAAATATATCTTTAGTTCTTTTCAATTACTTAAGGATACATTTCACAGAAGTTTAGTACTCTTCATCTGAATTCGACTGATATTTACTAGTAACACTCACAGCATGGGCGATATCGGATCATGTATAAAGCATGACGTACATGAGGCTTCTTATGACCGAAGTATAAGGGATCTTGCTCATGCGTTCAATCTCTTCCAATGTGTTGGGGCACATCTTTTTAGAAAGATAAATGTCATATCTGAAGGATATCAGACCTCTCTTGGAGTTCTCCATACTGAACCTCTTTAGCACCTTCTCAATGTACATCTTCTGTGACAATCCTAGCATCTTCCTAGATCTATCTCTATAGACTTTGATCCCCAAAATGAAGAATGCCTGACCTAGATTTTTCATGCAAAATTTCTTAGACAACCAAACTTTGATCGAGGTTAACATAAAATATCATTTCAATCAGAAGAATATCATCTACGTACAATATGAGGAATGTGACAGCACTCTCACTAATTTTTTGAAACACATGATTCCTCTTCGTTCTTGATGAAATCAAACAATTTGATTATATCATTGAAATGAGTATTCCAACTCTGAGATGCATGCTTAAGTCTATAAATGGACTGTTGCAATTTGCAAACTCTATGATCACTATTACTGAAAGTGAAACCAAGTGGTTGCTCTATATAGATATTTTCCTCAAGATATCTATTTAGAAATATCGTTTTCACTCTATTTGTCATATTTCGTAATCGAAATATACTGTAACGGCCAGCAGTGTGCGGATAGACTTAAGCATGACCACAGATACAAAATTTTCTGATAGTTAATGCCTTTGCACTGACTATATCCTTTCACCATAAGCCTAACTTTAAAGATCTCTATCTTTTCATCTATACCTATCTTTCTCTTGAAGATCCATTTACATCCAATAGGTACAATACCTTTAGGTGGATCTACCAAGATTCAGACTTGGTTTGAGTGCATCGAGTCAACTTCATTGCCTACAACAACTTTTCGAATTCAATATCTGATATCACCTCATTATAGATTTTGGGGTCATCTCTATAAACCTCATTTTCTGTGAAGAATATTTTCTTACGTCCTCTAAGATAATACTTAAGTACTTCTCAAGAGGATGAAAAATCTTACTAAACTTACGAGGTGGAGGAGAAAGTGTGTGGATTGTTTTAGACTGAATAGCTTCCTCAGGTTCTAAGGCTCACCGCTCTTAAGAGACTTTCTCCTCGAGCCTAATTTATCTTTTCATACCTCCATTCTGAATAAATTATTTTTTAAGAAAGACTGCATATCGACTCACAATCACATTGTGATCTTTTAGAAGATAGAAATAATATCCTAACGACTCCTTGGGATATCCAATAAAATGAGCTCTAAGAGACTTGATTTCTAACTTGTCCGTATGTTATCGTTTGACATGGATCAGACAACCTCAAATTTTAAGATGACTCAGACTCGATTTTTTATCATGTCACATCTTATATGGTGTGGTAGGAACGATTTTAGATGGAACCCTATTCGGTACATAAATGACAGTCAAAAGGCTATGTCTCCAAAGAAAATACAAAGGTCTGTGAAGCACATCATGGAATGAACCATATCTCATAAGGTCTGATTTCTTCATTCTGAAATTCCATTGAGTTGAGATATTCCAGACGGAGTCCACTATAAGATTATGCCATACTCCTTGAGATAATCAAAAAATTTCTCACTAAGATATTCATTTTCTTGATACGATCAAAGAACCTTAAGAGACTTTTTAATTTATTTTTTTACTTCATATCTGAATTCTTTGAATTTTTCAAAAGTCTCAGACTTATGATGCATAAGGTACACATATCCATACTGTGAAAAATCATCGATAAAGATAATGAAGTAAGAAAAACCTCCTCTAGCCGGCACATCAAATAGGCCACAAATATCAGAATACACCAGAGCAAGTATTTTTGTAGTTCTTTCTCAATATCCTAAAGGTAGTTTGGTCATTTTTTTTGAAGGCATGATTTACAGATCGGATATGACTCGAAAGTCAACAGACCCAGTAGTCTGATTTTCTCCAATCTGTTAATTTTGTCTTCTCCAATATAATCTAACCTTAGGTGCTACAAATATTTTCGTTTACATTATCTCTAGGATGTTTAGAACCTACGATATTCATATTTTTTTCGACATAATGAATAGATACATCAACATGTAACTGAAAAAGATCATTGATAAAGAAACCACTTCTAACTTTATTATTTCTCAAATAAATAGTACAGTGATCTTTAAAAAAACTAATTACATAGTCTTCTTGCATTAAACAAGATATAGAATCAAATTTTTGCTCGCAACAAGTAGAAAGTAACAATTTCTCAATAGCAAAATATTCCTGATGGTAGTCAAAAAGGTATGTTTCGACAACTACAGCAGCAACTTTTGCTCCATTTTCAATACATAGGATCATTTCACCATCCTCAACCTTCTGCTATTCTCAAAACCCTACAAAAAGTACATAGATGAGCACTAGATCCAGAGTCAAGCACTCAACTGGATGTAGAAGAAACTGTCAGGTTTATTTTATGACGAGCATACCTTCAAAAGGTCCTTCCTTCTTGTTCTTTAGGGTCGCCAGATAAGCAGGACAGTTTCACTTCCAATGGCCATCAGTATTACAATGAAAATATTTTTCTTTCTCGATAGCTTTTTTCTTCAGCACTCCCTTTCTCCTTCTTCTTGCTCTCCACCTTTATTTTTTCATAGATTTTTTCTTCTTCCTAGCAGACTTTCTCTTGGAAGAGGTCCGCTCCATAGCAAGCATAGAGCCCTTTGAACTCTTCAAAGTACCCTCAGGAGTAACCAGCATGTTGACCAACTCATAGATGGTGCACTAAATCTTATTCATATGGAAGTTTATAATAAACTATCCATATGAATCAGTCAAGGACTACAGAATGAGATCAAATTGTAAGTTCTTATCTATGGACATACCGAGCTTCTCAAGCTCTTCGAGGTCCTTAATTATTGTCGAACAATGATTATGGACCGACTGTCTATTACGTATTTTAGCTTTGAAGAGTTGCTTGGATATTTCGTAGTGAGCTGTGTGACTCTGTTCACCATGCAACTCTTGTAGGTGAACTAGCATTTGTTTGGTAGTCCTCATGTCCTCGTGTTGGTGTTACAATTCGTTAGATATTGATGCTAACACGTAGCACCTAACCTTGTTGTCATCATCCAACCACTTCTCATGAGATGCTCTTTAATCAGTGATCGGATAGGCTGGTAAAGGGGGAAGGTCTTAATCAAGGATATAGGCTAATTTTTCAAAACTCAAAATAATTTTTAAATTTCAGATTCAATCCTTAAAATTCGGTCCAGTCAACCTATTGGTTTCTAAGATCCTGGCTAGGAGATTTGAAACAGACATTATTTTTGTAGAGAGTCAAAATTTTTAATTAAATTTTATAATTGACTTAACCAATTTATTTAAAATTTATTTAAAATAAATTAGATCTCTCATTATATTTCTCGGATCTCCACACTCCTTAGATAGACATACGAAAACTTCTGTAATCTAAAATTTTAGTGGATGCTGTGGTCTCAATGATTGACTCACCACCTCACCTAAAAGTTATTGATGATGGATCAACTGATAAGTGGACAACTCTTATCCAATATTTCTTCAAACATGATGCAGCCATCTCCGATCTCTAATTCGTAAAGCCTCACCGTGTCAGAAATATTGGCCCACTCTTTAGTTAAGTCAAACCCATCGTTTGTATGAAATGGATCCGTCATTAGGACTCTTATCGTATTTGAAATATTGAGCTCGATCCCATCTCCACTCCACAGCATCTCATGCCTAATAGCCATGGTTGTGTCTTCCTGATGCAACTGAACCACTGTATCCAGTCGAGAACAATTAACCCTAAGAAGGGCCCGCACAACTACAATGGTGGAAGACCGCTAGACTTAATATTTATTAAAAAATTTAATTTAGGTCTCTTCCTTAATTAGTCATAATGATTATGACTAATTTAGTGGCATGGGCTAACTCAAGTTCAATAAAGTAACCTAATACAAAGCATAATCTCCCAAAATGGTCAGATAAATTAAGATGTGTAGGAGTTCTCTCTGTTGCTTTTCTTAGACACCAACGAATTGGTCAGGTCAGACAATGAAATCAATTAAAGAACCACCATCTATGTACTTACCTTAGATACCAAATGAAGGAAATATGTGGCAGTGTAGTACATGCAATTTTAAATTTTGTACAGTGAAAATAAATGATTAAATAATTTAATTCTAATCACATGCATAAGATCTAATCTTAGACTACTACATCAAGATCTATGATATGAAAAATATGTACTTTAGATCTGAAAATAAAACATGCATTGATCTCATCAATACTGAAAATCTAGATCTAACTATTAGATCTATTATAGGAATCAAAATAAGTTAGAGATTAAAACCAAACAATTTGATGTTAATCTCCTCTGGTCCAATGATTGGAGAAGATGTTCTCAAGTCACTCACAGCCACACGAAGTCATCAAATTCGACAGCTGATCTCTTCCTTTTCTACAAGTACCTTGGACACTCCAAAGCAGTAGAGGATCTGGAGGAAAAAAAGAGGAGAAGGAGAAGAGCTCTAAAAAATTAAAAAATAGCAAGAGAATAGATCATGGGACGTCCAAGAGAGAGGATTTTTTTTTATAAATTAGAAATTAGGGTTTTTACAAGGAAGGGCACCAAGAGTCCATGCCAAACCACCTTTTGGCATCCCAAAAATTTCTAAAAATGACTCTTGGATATGGAGAAGGATTCTAGTGTCTCACACACCCAAGAACACTCCAAGAAAATAGAAAAAAATTATTAAGGTGCCAACAATCTTTTATGTATGAAATTTTTTTCCTACTTTACATCTTATCTCTAATTTGGATCGCATTCGAATTAGGTAAGAGATAAGATTATGACTCATCAAATATTGCTGCCCACTCAAATTTGGATTGAACCCACTGATAGAAATGAATCTAATCTAATTAAAAACTCAGATATCTTATCAAATTCCTAACCTGATTAAGAATTAGTTGAGTCAAAATCCTGATCGAATCAGGATCAATTTTTTTTGTAATCGGGCTTGATCATATCAAACCTAATCAGAGTCGAACTGAATCCAATTCAATTAAACTTGATCCAAAGCTCTTTGCTCAATCAAATTGAATCAATTAATAATCTAATTACTAATAATTCTTTATTAATAGTAGAGTTTCAGTCCCAGTGGGACTCTCTTATAGAGTCTTAGTCCGAACAGGACTCTTCACCAGAGTCGCAATCCAATTGGACTCTTCAGCCATCTGATTTGATCAAATCTTCTAATGCGTGTGACCCCATAGGTTCGAACCTAAGCTGGTAGCATAGGAACAACTTCCTATACCAATCGATGTAACCATCTAGCAATGGTGACTCGACGATCGAATATGTCGAAGCATTGCAAAGCAACCTTCAAGAACCTACTGGCGTATGGTTACCGTATAATTCATCCCTTTGACCCAAATGCTCAAGGTGACCTAGGGTTTAACTGTCAACCCTAATATAGTCAACCACATTATATTTTAACCTTTCAAATCTATCTCATGGATTATCTTGGTCAAGATTTTACTGAATTGAAATATACTGATGCATATCTCCTACTAATTCAGAGCGATCAGTTTCATCTTGACTCACACCGACTTGATAAGTACTTGACTGCATCCAATATTCTTCTGTCACTGAGTTAGAAACTCAGATAGTCTGATACTAAAGTACAGTGAGTTACTTACAAGTCACCGTAGTGGTCTCAGATCGGAGGGATACTTATACCCATAGCCTTCACGAGCTACTCTTGACAGCAGAGTGCTCGGCATATGGTCACATTCAATGCGAATGTACTCTTACATTCCATCTGTATATCATAACAGTGTCTCCACACTCCTTAATTAAGAGGACAACCAACTCATATGGCACACATTGATCTACACTTGATATCGCTATCATCCTAGTAATAGCGTATCGTTTGGTCGTGAACATTTTAAGGACTTAATGACAAATTCTCTTTTATCGATTAATTATAGTCCTAAGGACTTCATTACAATACAGGAGTTCAAAGATGGTCAATTTGTAATAAAAATATCAAATAAATTTATTAATAAAATTATATATAATTTACAAGATGAGCACAATCGCCAGCAGGCTAATGATTGGCTTTGAGATATATTTTCCAACAACTCCCACTTGGAATAAAGCCAATCGGTACAATATCGAATATCTATCTTCGACTTGTAGTTATCGAACTCCTTGATTTCGAGAGCTTTAGTAAATAGATCGATCAAATTCTTCTTTCTATCGATCTTCTGAAGGTTGACGTCACCTCGATCCATGATCTCTCAAATAATGTGATAGCGACACAGAATATATTTGGTGCACTGATGGGATCTCGACTCCTTGGCTTGAGCAATGGCTCCAGTATTGTCATAGTATAATAAGATAGGGCCATCAATAGAGGGTGCCACTTCGAGCTCACCGATGAACTTCCGCATCCATACAGCTTCCTTCGCAGCATCGGATGCTGCGATATACTCTGCTTTGCAAATAGAGTCTGCCACAGTGTGCTGCTTGAAATTTTTTTAGCAGATCGCTCCACCATTTAGGATAAAAATATAATCCGACACACTCTTACTATCGTCGTGGTCTGATGAAAGCTGAAGTCGGTGAACCACATAAGTTTCAAGTCAGTTTCACCATGCACAAGCCACTGGTCCTTAGTATTTCTCAAATACTTAAGAATGATCTTTACTACCTTCCAATGATTTTCTTCTGGATCAAACTGATATCTACTCACTATCTCTAGTGAGTATGCCATGTCGGATCTCGTACATGTCATAACGTACATAATAGAACTCACTGTCGAAGCATATAAAATTCTACTCATACGCTCTCTCTCTCTTGAGGAGTTGTCAGATAATCTCTTTTTGAAAGAGAAATTCCTTGATCTATCATAAGATAATCTTTTTGAAATTCTCCATGCTAAACCGTTTCAGCATAGTATCTATGTACGTGGATTGGGAGAGTCCGAGCAGCCTCTTAGATATATCCCTATAGATCTTCATCCCTAGGATGTAGGCTGCTTCTCCCAGATCTTTCATGAAAAATTATGATGGTAGTCATATTTTTATTCCTGTAATGCAGGAACATCATTTTCGATTAAGAGAATATCATCCACATACAATATAAGAAATATAATTATTGAACCATTTGTCCACTTATATATGTAGAGTTTCTCTCCATTCCTAACGAAGTCATACGTTCTGATCATCTTATCAAAATATATGTTCCAACTCCGAGATGCTTGTTTCAATCCATAAATGGATCTTTGAAGCTTGCACACCTTGGACTCATCTGTGAATGTGAAACTTTTAGGTTGCATCATATACACCTCTTCGTTCAGCTTTCTATTTGGAAAGCTGTCTCACATCTATTTTTCAGACTTCATAGTCCAAGTATGCTGCTATCACAAGCATAATCCGAATAGACTTGAGCATTGCCATAGGAGAAAATATCTCATCATAGTCAATACCATAATACTGACGATAGTCTTTGGCAACCAATAGGCTTTATAGGTCTCCACCTTCCCGTCTGCACTCCTCTTCCTCTTGAAGACCCACTTACACCCATGGGTTAACCCCTTCAGGTGGATCAACCAATGTCTATACATCGTTGACCTTCATGGACTCCATTTCAGATTTCATGGCTTCAAGCCATTTATCAGAGTCGGATCCCTACATCGCATCTATATAGGTGATCGGATCCTTATCATTCTCATCGAGTTCAATGGGATCTCCATCCCGAACTAAGAAACCTAAGTATCTGTCCGACTGACGTGGTACTCTACTGGATTGTCTTAAAGATGTTTGTTCATTGGGCTTCAGATTTGATCTTATCAAATCCAGTTTAGATTTAATCATTGGTATCAGTTCTTCTACCTATCAAACTTTATCAAGCTCGATTTTAGAGACACTTATTCCTTCACTAAGAAATTTTTTTTCAAAAGTATGCCTTACTGCTGACAAATACCTTTTGTTCAGCAGGCAGATAAAGTAATATCTCCTTATTTTTTTGGGATATCCTATGAAGTCACATTTATCGGATCTAAGACTGAGCTTGTCAGTTTGTAATCATTTAACATAAGTCGAACACCTTCAGATCCTAAAGTAAGAGAGGTTCGACCTACATCCTGACCATATCTCATATGGTGTCTTACTAACTGACTTGCTCGGAACATTATTGATTACAAGACAGGCTGTTTCAAGTGCATATCCCCAAAAAGAGATTGGTAGATTTGCAAACCCTATCATGGACTGAACCATGTCCAACAAAGTTCGATTCCTCCTTTCTAAGATGTCATTATGCTGTGGTGTCCCTGGAGGGATCTATTGGGAGAGAATCTCATTCTTTCCTAAATACGTCAAAAATTTACTGAAGAGGTATTCACCTCCTCGATCAGATCGAAGAGTTTTAATATTTTTTTAGTTTGTTTCTCTACTTCATTATGAAACTATTTTAAAATTTTAAATGATTCAGGCTTGTGTTTCATCAAGTAGACGTACCCATACCTAAATAGATCATATGTGAACGTAATGAAATAGCTATACCCTCCTCTAGCACATGTGCTTATGGATCCACATACGTCAGTATGTATCAGACCTAGCACATCACTGGCTCGTTCATTTTTTTTAGTAAAAGGTGACTTGGTCATCTTTTCAAGAAAATAAGACTCATAGATAGGTAACGATTCATAATCATTTTTATCAAGAATTTCTTCTTGAGCTAACCTATTCATCCTGTTCTTATTGATATGACCCAGCCTACAATACCAAATGTATGCATCCATAACATCATCTATTCTAGGATATTTATTTGAAATGTACATTACATTAGGCCTAAATACAACATAGATACTATTGTTCAACTATCCACGCAAAATTGTAATATCATTCAAAATGATATCACAAAAATTTTTCTTTATTGATATTTCATAATTGAAATTGACCAAAAGGTCTACAAAAATAATATTTAAAAAAAACTAGGACAATAATGACACTCATCAAGAACAATGTAACGAGACTCGAATACAAGCTTGATGATCCCTAAAGATAGAATTGAAACTGATTTTTCATCTCCAACGTTTAGGAATCTATCGCCATCTCCAAATCTCTTAGTGATCTGAAGACCCTGTAATGAATTACAAATGTGAATAGGGCTACCGATATCCAATACCCAGATCATTGTATCAAAAGAAGAAGTTATAAGGTATTATCACATAAGTACCTCGTCCAGTAACTGATTGCTTCTTCTTCTTTGGCCTGTTCGAATCAAGAAAGTGATATACTGAGGATAATTTTTCTTCAGTGACTTTGCTTCTTACAAAGAAGCACTCTGCCTGACTTTGATCAGTCTTGAACTTGAG
>KE504952.1:458833-475203 GCA_000441515.1 Elaeis oleifera
AGTCGGCGTTATCCCACCCGGCATAGAGTCGGTTTTCGGGCGGTCGGAGTCGGTGTCGGCCAGTCGGGCTGACACGCCCAGGCCGACCATTGCCGACGGTTGCTGTCGGCGTCGCCCGTTATCAGTCGGACGGAGTCGGTCGGTCGGTCGGTTCATCTCGAGGATGGGCCTGTGTCGGGATCCGTAGAGGAGTTGGCGCCGGTCGGCGTCGGAGACTCGGTATTGGTGAGTCGGTGTCGGGATCCGTTGGTGAGTCGGCAACATGATCAGTCGGCGTCAGGGTCAGTCGGTATATCCTAATAATATCCATTCTAGAAAATTCTTACACCCATTTGGTTGGTTTTTAGGTGTTTAAAGAGAGTCATTCTAAAAAACCCCCTACACTATTTCTTGGTTTTAGGCATTTGAAGAGATATCCATTGTACAAAAAATCTCATGCCCCATTTGGTTGGGTTCTAGGCATTTAAACATGCCCATTGTAGGAAATTCCCATACCTTATTTTCCTAGGTTTTAGGCTTTGAAGAGATCCATTTTAGAAAAATTTCCGCACCCCACTTTCTTTCCACGAAAGTCCTGATTCTGCACTGAGAAAAAGTTCTAAAAAAATTATCTTTTTTTCGGCCTTCAACCAAGAAGAGACATCTTTTCTATCTTCTCTGAGTTCCAATAATAAGGAGGGATAAGTGTCCATTATAATCTTTGAGAATTACTATAAAAAATTTGATTTTTAGTGATAAAATTTAATAATAATTTTTTTTCATTGCAAATAAGTATATTTTTACGATGAAAAAGATTTCGTTGTCAAAAATTAAGTATTTACGATGAAAAAATTTTCATCATAAAATTACATATTTTACGACGAAATTATAATTTTCATTGCTAGAATTAAATTTTTAGCAATAAAATTTTTTTTCATCGCTAGAATTTTATTTTTTACAATAAAATAATTTTTTATTGCCAAAATAAATTATTTATGATGAAAAAAACTTTATCGCTAAAAATTAGATTATTTGCGATAAAATAGTTTTCATTGCAAAAAATATAGTTTTTGCGATAAAATTTTTTATATTTGACGACGAAAATACTTCATCGCTAAATATTATTTGTTGAAAAAAAATTGAATCTTTTGAAACGAAATTTTAATTTTCATTGCTAGAAGCATATTTTTAACGATGAATTTTATTTTCATCGCTAGAGTTTTATTTTTTGAAGATGAAATAAATTTTTTATCGTTAAAAATAAATTATTACAATAAATAATTTTTTTGTCACTAAAAATTAATCATTTGAGACGAAAACAATTTTTGTTGCAAAAAATAGTGTTTGCGACAAAATTTTTATTTTGACGATGAAATTATTTCGTCACTAAAGATTATTTGTTGACAAAAAAAATATTTTAGGACAAAATTTTGACCCAAAATGCGAGAAAGACCCTCTCGATGTCCCATGCCGCTGACATGCCTATATCTCCCCGGTCGAGCTCGGCATCGACTGTCGTCCTCCCTCCCTAGTCGAGCGTGCCACTGACCGATCGACATCCTCCCTCCATGCCATCGTGCTGGCCGAGTCCACCTCTCGCTGCCACCATCGATCCTCTTCCTCCCTCCCTCCTCGGTCGAGCTCGATGCTAGCCGTCGGTCATCATCCCTCTCCGGTCGAGTGCGCCATCGACCAAGTTGAAGCCCTCTCCGGTCAGCATCCTCTCTCCATGCCGCCATGCCGGTCTCTCTCACTCTCTCACGCCATCGCTGTCGGTCCTCTTTCTCCTACCCGATCGAGCTCGGTGCCGGCCGTCGTCCTCCTTTTCCGGTCGAGTGCGCCACCGGCCGATTTGAAGCCCTCCACTGCCATCGTGCTCTCTCCACACCACCGTGTCGACCATCGTCCTCCCTCCTCGGTCGAGCGTTCCACTGGTCGGGTTGAAGCCCTCCTCGATCGAGGCCACCGCCATCGTCCTCCCTCCGCCACCGCCGTCATCCTCAAAAAAATTATTTATGATAAATAATTTTCGTTGCTAAAATTAATCATTTGCAATGAAAAAATTTTTGTTGTAAAAATATAATTTTTATGACAAATTTTTATATTTGACGTCAAAATTATTTCATCGCTAAAGATTGTTTAGTTTGAAAAAAAATTATTGTTTTAGAGCAAAATTTTGCCCCAAAATACGAGAACTGATCCGTCTCCTTGCCCAAGCCGCCGACACCTTGCTCCCTCCCCGGTTGAGCTCAGCGCCGGCGGTCGTCCTCCTCCCCGATCCCTCCTCGGTCGCCATCCTCTCTCCATACCACTTTGCCGGCCGTAGCCCATCTCTCTCTCGCTCTCTCACACCGCCGCCGCCGGTCGTGTTCCTCCCTCCTCGATCAAGCTCGGCACCAGGCGTCATCCTCCCTCCCCGAACGAGCACGCCATTGGCCGGGTTGAAGCCCTCCCCGATCGACGTTCTCCCTCCACGCCACCGTGCTGGCCGTCGCCCCTCTCTCAGTCGCTCTCTCACACCGCCGCCACCATACCGATCCTCTTCCTCCCTCCCCGATCAAGCTCGGCGCCGTCATCCTCCCTTTGTGGTTGAGCGCGCCACCACCGACACCCTCCCTCCGCCACCGCCGGCATCGCTAAATTAGCGACAAAATTTTTTTCGCCGCTAATTTTTACGACGGAATTCTATTTTTATCGTTAAAATTTAAAATAATAATAATAAATTCAAACGAGTAACAACTAATTTTTATGATGAAAATATTTTTATCGTAATTTTAGCGATAAAATTTTAGGTTCTTGCGACAAAAATATTTCGTCGCTAATGCTGCGAACTTTTCCATCGTCTGGTTTACTATTTTTGACGACAAAATAAAATTTTTTGTCACTAAGATCTTTTGTTACAAGGCTTTCTCTATAAATTTTTAGCGATGAAAATTTTTATCTCTAATTTTTTTAGCGATAAATTTTATTTTTAGCGATGAAAAAATTTTATCATAAAAAATTAAATTTTTTGTAGTGGATTTCTAGATTTCAACTTGAAGATCAATAGCTTGATAGATTCCAGGGATGTTTTAAAATTCTTATTTCCTTCTTACCATTTTAAGATCCTTTATTGCTATAATTATAAAGAATGCCCCTCTAATGTGTTTTTGCTTCGTAAGGTTGAATGATGAAAAAAAAGGAGAAAAAGAAAAGACTTATGCAGTGAAGGACTTAAATTTCCATCCAAAGTCCTCTCTTGATACTAAGTATCTAATGTTAGAAATTTTCATCATTTTCTAATTGAAAAGGTTTCAAGTTTTAAACCTCATATTTAATAATTCCATACTAGATTTAAGTGTAAATATACTTGCATTTATTAAAGCCAAGGCGCTTCAGGCCCAATCAAGCCTCACGGGTTTTGGGTTGATAACCACATGAACATGCATGCACTCAATCGGCTTGGCTGGTAGTACCATGCACGTGTAGATGGCATGGCGAGGTGTGATATGGCGTGACTATTGTAGGATAAATTTGAATTTGATTTTGGATTGACTCACATGTTATAGCTTAAGCATTGCAAAGTTCTACACACATATTATCGTTCCTCTATGCGTCACTAGCCCAGGCAGGCCATTAAGGCCTTTATCAAGATGCCATTGGAGCTATGCGAATTCTTTGTACACCACCTGCAGTATAGAAAATCTGACATGGAGTGCACCGTTTCATCCTATTAAATCACGTGATCATCATTTTTTAACGCATATTTAATATCCATTTAATACCTGCAGTTCTACTTTTTTCGTTTGAAATTTTGAATGATGAAAATATCATTTCCTTCTAAAAAAATTATGACATCCTGTTTATGATTTTCTGCATAGGATGTTATAATTTTTTCATAAGATGATCGTCCTTCTCTTTTTATGACAGTCTGTGAAAAAATTATGACATCTTGTGCAGAAAATCATAATTTTAACTTAGGATGTCATAATATCAGCACAAAATATCATAATTTTTTCAGAAGAGAAGGGATATTTTCGTCATTCAAAATTTCAAACGAAAAATAAAATTATGGATATTAAATATGCATTGAAAAATGATGGTTATGTGATCCAATAGGATAAAGTGGTGCGCTTCACGTCAGATTTTCTACACTATGGACAGTGCACAAAGAATTTTTTTGAAGCTATTATGGGCCTCTCGCAAGGTTACTGGGACTGAGTTGACATAACGGCCCTAGGTTTAGGATCTTAGATAACTACATAGATCAGGTTATCTGGCCCTACATGAGTAGTTGAGAATTATGCTCTTCTTGAATTCTGATTCTCACCTATTTTTACACTCGATTGTTTTCCCTCCCTCCTCTCTACTCTCCAACTCTCCATTTTCTAGGCAACCGAAAGGGTCCTTGGGTAGGACCTTCATGCAATTGTAATCATAATAGAAAGTTTCATGATAAGCTAGATTCATTGTATATTGGGGATGATTCTGCCTTATATGAGAAGCGAATTTATTCCTAGATTAATATTTATGCACACCTCACTCTAAGCTTTCTTCTCCAATTTTTCTTATATTACTTAACTTTGTCATTAGTTGAAATATTTAAGCTTTTCTACATACAATTATTAAGAATTTGTAGCATAATTTTAAATAATTTCTAGCATATATTTTATTTATTGAAGGACATTTAGGTCCTGTTTGACTAAGTTTTTGAAGAGCTAAAAATACTTTCTAATTCTCCAAGAGCACTTTGAATGGTTAGAGTAGTATTTGGTAAAAAATATGAAAATATTTATTTATCAAAAATTGAAATATTTATTTGAGAAAAACTTTATTTTAAAGCTTTTCTCCAAAAGCATTTTCTAGGTTACGTGGAAAAGCTGTTTAATTTTATAAAATTTTATATTTTCATCAAAATACTTATGAAATAATTGTATAATTACATTTATATCCCTATAAAATATAATGGATGAAATAATTTTGAGGAATCCTAACACAGAAAAATAACTCTACTCGTCCGCAGCTCCTTTCTTTCATATGTAGTTAGGATTTTTTTTTCTGTATAAAAGAATCCTATTTATCTCGGCTTCTTTTATTTCTACACAATCAAGATATTCTTTTTTTTTTTTGATTGTTTAAGATTATAATTTTTTTAAAAAATTTCTTGAATCTGCCTCTCTTTGCTATCATTTTTTTATTTTTCTTTTTATGACTGATTTTTTATCCCTTCTATATCCCTCTTTCCGTCTTAATCATGATAGTAAGATCTTTTCTTTAACTTGCTATCGCATGTTTTTCCCTATTTTTATTCCCGTATCCATCTGTTCTTCTCTATATTTCTTTGTACGTGATGAGAAATGAGAATCTAGAGTCCAAATGCATCTTTTTCTATTATTTTTTTCTGTAAGAGTAAGTCAATCGATCCCCGACTCAAGTCAACCAACCCCCAACATCTGACTCAACAAAGATCGACCGACCAAACATACAACTCCGACTATGCATCAGCTGACACCGACTCATGGTCGGCGAACTGATTGACACTCGACAACTACTAATCAACAACAGAACAATCTCCGACCTAAGACCGTTGGCATATCAGAATTATCAGCTGATGGTCGTCCATGCTAATATTACCGATATATAGTCGACCAGTCTGTTCAACATGCAATAACTGTTATAAACGATTATCAACTAGGTGTCACGGTAATTAGTGGGGATTAACGACCCACTAACTCCATAATTATGATCTGATAATTTAGCGCCATAAAAATGGAGACCACGTACTCGACGGTTACATCAGATTCACCAATAAAGGAGGTAAGGAAACAGTACTGGTAAGACACTTCTGGTCAGAGCTCTGCAACTCTCGATACTCAAATCTATTACTGTTCACCAATTCTCGCTCTGACTTAAGCATCGGAGGATCTCCGTCGAACATAACTCCGGTCTGTGAGGATGCTGTTTTGCAGGTGCTCATCACCGACGACAGGTGATAGGGAGTTGGCCGCAACAGATTGGCACGTCAGAAAGGAGATAAAATCTGTAATCGATCATGTCAAAAACCAGAGCACAACTTTTAACCGGTTCGGTGAGGCATTCTTCCACCAAAAGATCCTCCTCCTCCACCTCCGATAGCAGAGCCTAGTTCCTCACGTCCTGTGGTTACTACGGATGTCCAGATCGCTGCACTTGTGCAGCAGATGTGACCACAGGACATCCAGATCACTGTACTTGTGCGGCAGATGAATGTTTTGATGGAGGCGGTCAAAAGCCTCCAACAGCAGCAAATCCAGCAGCAATAGCAGCCGCAGACGAACAGCCGGTGGCATAGTCAGTGCCATCCAGGCACAGCCGCTGCCCTCTGCGAAGGTCACCTTCTTCCTCCCCGGAGCGGTCATCTCGACACTCCCATCGGGACGGACGACTACATTCTCGGCACTCTCACTGTGCCACCCACCATTCGCGGCGTTCCCCCTCTCCTTCCCATTTCCACAGTGTTAGGAAGGAGAAATGGCCGCAGACACCTTCTGCTTCTCCTTCAAATTCGTTGGGATGTTCCACTCCCGAAGTCTCCCGACAACGATGATTGGACTCTATGAATGCAAGTTCAGGAAGATCGAGTGCCGACTTGTCTGGCTTCAGGTGGAAGGTCAGAAGTCCTCTAGTGACTACAACTTTCATACCACCCAGCCTCTTTCTCAGCACATCTTGGACAAGCCGATCTCATCTCGATTCAAGATGCCATAGGTGGAAGCATATGACGGCTCCACCGACCCAATCGACCATCTGGAGAGCTATAAAGCTCTCGTGATGATTCAGGGGGCAACCAATATCCTCTTGTACATCGGCTTTCCGACAACTCTTCGAAAAGCTGCTCAGGTCTGGTATTCCGGGCTTCAGTCGAGAAGCATCAATTCCTTCAAGCAGCTCGAACATTCTTTCGTGACCCACTTCAGCACTAGCCGAAGGTCGTCACAAACATCCGACAGTCTTTTCTCAGTCAAACAAAGAGAGACTGAGATATTAAGAGACTTTATGGCCCGTTTCAACAAGGCCACACTTGAAGTCAGGGATCTCAATAAGGACATGGCTATATCGGTCATGAAAAAGATCTGAGGAGATCTAGATTCTCCTACTCTTTGGATAAAACTCTCCCTCGGATCTATGCTGACTTCTCGAACGCACATATAAGTACATCCGTGTGGACAAGGCTGCTTCTGACCGACGTCAGATAGAAGATAAAGATCAGAAGAAGAAACAAAAGAAGAGTGAAGCTCCGATCGAATCAAGTCGGCCCCTTCCAATAAGCGAGCTTCACCCCGACGATAGAGTCCAAAGCCGAATTATAGCAGGTATGACTCCTACACACCTCTTTCTGCTCCTCATGCACAGATTCTCATGAAGATCGAAGGAGCAGAATACCTACGGCACCCCCCATCGATGAAAGTGCCCTCAAAGAATCGTGATCGGAGGAAGCACTGTCGGTTCCATCGTGACTACGGTCACGATACTGAACAATGCATCCAGCTCAGGAACGAGATAAAGACCCTGATCCGACAAGGTTATCTCAAAAAGTATCGAAGGGATCAGCCGACTCAACCTCCTACTGATCAACGACCTCAGCTGCAAACTAAAGAGGCTATCAATAATCAGCCGATTCTAGGGGTGATCAACATGATCTTCGGGCGACCAAACTGGGGGGCAACTTTTGAAGAAGAGTCGGCAAAGAGACGATGACTCAATGATGTAATAACTTTTTGAAAGAAGATATTTAAAAATTTAAACTCTCCATAATGATGTTGTTTTTGCTTCGACAATAATAGCAAATTATGATGTAAAAGAATCTTTTTAGATTATGAAAGTTCGACTGATGTTCTTTTTTACTCGACTTTCTTCCAAATGCGACTACTGACTGATCGACTCAGAAGAGTCTCGATGCCATTGGTCGATTTTACTGGAGATGCTGTGACTGTGGAAGAAAAAATTTCTCTCCCCTTAACCATGAAAACTGAACCACTGCAGAGCACTATTTTTGTGACATTCATGGTTGTCCGAGTTCCTTCGGCTTATAATGCCATATTTTGATGACCTAGCCTTAATGCATTGAGAGCGGTGGTCTCTTGAGAGTGGTGGTCTCAACATACTATTTATTGATCCGATTTTCGACAAAGAACGGAGTCAGAAAAATGTGTGGAGACCAATAGTTAGCCTGATGCTGCTTCTTAGTCTCCACTCAAATAATAAACCTGAAGATTCTCTACCCGTCGAAGTTGGACCAAAGAGAGAATCAGGAGAGGGGTGAACCAGCTGAACAATTGGTTTTCATCCCACTAAAAGAAGAAGATCCAGAAAAGACGGTCCAAATTGAACCGCAGCTATCTGATTCTGAGCGACAGTAATTAATAAATCTACTAAGAGCAAACGTCGACATCTTCGCTTGGTCGGCCACCGACATGCTGGGCATTCTTTCGGATGTAATAACTCACCGACTCAACATCAATCTGAATGTCAAGCCGATGAGATAGAAGAAGCGACCTTTTATCCCCGAAAGATAGAAGGTTATTGATGAAGAGATCGACAAGTTCCTCACGGCAAGCTTCATCAAAGAAGCTACTTATCTCGATTGGCTCGCCAACATAGTGATGGTGAGGAAGGCCAATGAAAAATAGAGAATCTACATCGACTATATGGATTTGAATAAAGCTTGTCCAAAAGACAGCTTCCTACTGTCGAAGATCGACCAATTGGTTGATACGACTTCAGATCATCGACTTTTAAGCTTCATGGATGCTTTCACCGGATATAATCAAATTCAGATGGCGCTTGAAGATGAGGAGCACACAGCCTTCGTAACCGATAAAGGCATATACTGTTATAAAGTGATGCCTTTCGGTTTGAAAAATACTGGAGCCACCTACTAACGGCTTGTTAATAAGATCTTCAAAATACAGATCGGGCGAAATATGGAGATATATGTAGGCGATATGCTGGAGAAAAGCCCCCAGGCTTCAGAGCATGTCCGGGACCTGAAAGAAGTCTTTAGCACACTTCGATGATATCAAATGAAGTTGAATACAAGTAAGTGTGTGTTTGGGATGACTTTTGATAATTTTTTGGATTTTTATGTCACAATGAGGAATCGAGACTAATCCTGAGAAGATAAAAGCTATCATCAATATGAAGCATCCGAGCTCCAAAACGAAGATACAGCAACTTAATGAAAGAGTCGCCGCACTCAGCCGATTTATTCTAGGTCGGCTGAAAGATGTTTGCCTTTCTTCAAGATTTTGTGCCAAAAAAGACTTCTTATAGTCGGATGAATGCTGACAGTCGTTTGAAGATTTGAAAATATACTTGGCTTCTCCGCCTCTGCTCACAAAATCAAAGGTCGGAGAAACACTATATCTCTATTTCGCAACTTCAACTGAAGCAGTCAGTTCAATACTCATCCAAGAAGATAAAAACTGGATCCAACGATCGATCTACTACACCAGCAAGGTGCTACATAATACCAAAGTGAGATATTCAAGAGCAGAGAAGATGATCTACGCTCTGATTATATCATCACAATGATTTCGCCCATACTTTCAAGCACACCCGATTGTGGTCTTGACCAATCAACTGTTGAAGGCAATCTTGTATTGACCTGATACTTCGGATCGAATGGCAAAGTAGGCAATAAAATTTGGCAAATTCGACATACAATATCGCACATGCCCGTCAATGAGGGCGTAAGTTCTAGCCGACTTTATCATCGAATGTACAGTATCCGATAATAAATCAGAGAATGAAACTGATGATACAATAAAGCAGACCGTGACTCCCGAACTCGACCTAAAGTCGACTTGGGTGCTGCACATTGATGGAGCATCTAATACGTAAGGCAGTAGAGCAGATCTCATTCTTACAAATTCTGAAGGAGTTGTCACTGAATATGCCCTTCGGTTCAACTTCAAAGTATCAAATAATCAAGCCGAATATGAAGCACTCTTAACCGACTTGAAGATTGTCAAGAAACTTGATATCGATAATTTGAAGGTCTTCACCGATTCATAATTAATTATCGGATACATTAAGGATAAATTTGAAGCTCGAGACCCAATCATGATGAAGTATCTTCAGAAGATGAAGGGTCTTATATCAACTTTGAAATACTTTGAGATCCTTCACATTTCAAGAATTGAAATACTTGGGCCGACATACTCTCCCGACTTGCAACTACATCTTTCAACTCGCTGAGTCGCATATTCGTTGAATGTCTCGAACAGCCGAGTATCGACAAGATTAAGGAGGTATTACAGCTCACTGTTGAACCAAGCTGGATGGATCCGATCGTCCAGTACCTAACAAATGGGACTCTTCTTACGGATCCCTCAGAAGCCAAACGACTCCGATAGACGGCCTCCCAATATGTTATGATAAATGGTCATCTCTACAAAAAGTCGTTCTCTCTTTCCTTACTAAAGTATTTGGGACCAACAGATGCCGACTATGCACTCTGAGAAGTTCACGAAGAGATTTACGAAATTACTTGGAGGGCAAATCATTAGCCTACAAAGTCTTACGACAAGGATATTATTGGCCCATCATGAAGAAAGATGCAGCTGAGCTTGTTCGAAGGTGTGAACCATGCCAGAAATATGCAAACATCTAGCACTAACCGGCCAGCCAGCTTACATCAATTGTTGCACCACGGTCCTTCGCATAGTGAGAAATTGACATACTCGATCTATTTTCTCCAACATCTGGTCAGAGGAAATTCATTGTGGTTGCTATCGACTACTTCACCAAATAGATAGAAGCTGAATCTCTGGCATAAATTATCGAAAGTAAGATGAAAGACTTCATTCAAAAATCAATCATATACAGATTCGGTTTGCCACACACCATTATCACTGACAATAGTCGGCGATTCGATAATCAAAACTTCAAAGAGTTCTGTGTGAAATTTCATATTACGCACAAACTCACTTCAGTCGGCCATCCATAATCAAACAGAGAGGTGGAGGTAACCAACCGAATAATTTTGCATAGACTCAAAACCTGATTGAATGAAGCTAAAGGCCTCTAGGTGGAAGAACTATATCCGATCTTATGAGCATACCGAACAACTCCTCGCATACCGACGGGAGAGTCGTCATTCAATTTGGCCTACGGAACAGAAGCGATAATCTCACTCAAGATCGGATTGCCATCAACAAGGATCGACAATACAGTGAGCCGAGCAATTTTGAATGTCGGAGAGCTGATTTAGATCTACTCCCAGAAGTTCGATAACAAGCTCAAGTTCGGATGGCTACATATCGGTAAAGAGTAGCCCTGCAAGAGTCAAACCGAAGGTCTTTCAGTCAGGAGATTTGGTCCTAAGGAAAGCAAAAGTCTTAAAATCTTTGGATCAAGAAAAGCTATCTCTAAATTGGAAAGGACTTTACAGATTAGCTGAAACACTCAGACTGGGTGCATATCGACTGGAAACACTTGAAGGATCAGCTATTCTCCGAACATGAAATGTCGATAATTTAAAGATGTATTATCAATAAAATCATCCATGTACATATTGTTCAGAATGAAATACAAAATTTCAGAATTTTGAAATCATAAGTTTCGGTCGACTTCCATCAATCATCGACTATACGTTGGCTTTTATTGTAAAAGTCAAACTATTGGCTATACTTCAACACAAAATTTATCTCGATTTTTACTATAAAATCGACATTAATTACACCAGCTTTTATTATAAAGGCCATCGTACCGACTATATCTTGGTATTGAATATATTTCGGCTTTTCACTGTAAAAGTCTAGTACCGACTATATCTCGATATTAAATATATTTCAATTTTCACTGTAAAAGTTGATTATAGTCGAAAGACTAGTATGCCGACTTAGTCCTAACTAAGCAAAATATTATGCCAATACGATCAAGATCGGATTGAATTATACCAACTTGATAACGGTCAGTCGAAGGATATTCGGCTTACCATCGATTATCAAACGACATGACGTACAAATCGATTAATCGTCAGACTCAGGATATTCAACTTGTTATCGTTTATCCTAATTTTTAAAGTACGTCAAAAAGAACTACTCGACTAACAGGTGATTCTACAAGTTCCTATTGAATGATCGGTTCGTCGATTAATGTTCGATAATTATACAATTTGCATTACAGACAAGCACAATCAGACAGAAGTCTTAACTTAGAAAAATTCTTTATAAAGAGGTTACAAAATTAGATCGAAGTCTGATTACAAGTGTCTGATTACAAAATAAAATAAAACTACACCGATCAAACTTCATCGTCGTCCTTATCTATTTGCTCTGGAGAAGCTTCGAAGATTTGGATGACTTCTGGTGGTGGTGGTGTCGATGTCCTTCTTTCAGCTGACACTGCGTCTTCTTCAGCAGCTCCGTCTTCCAACCCTGGAAGAACGATGCTGCTCAAGTCGAGGTTCGGGTATAATTTTTTGACCGCATCTCGGCCATCTTCATACCCAGCGTAGTAAGAGACGAATCCACCTTCGAGGATCTATTTCTTGAATTCTTCTGAATTCTTGAAATCCTCAATTGCTTGACTTAACACCTCCCTTGCCGACTCCACTTCCACCTTCGCCAGCTCAGTATCGACTCGTGCCAACTCAGCATCGGCTCGTGTGGAAGATGACTCTTCTTCGGTCAGTGCCAACCTTTCAAGGCTGGCCCGATGTCGTCCACATTCAGCTTCGAGTTTAGCAATACACCCGTCTCGTTCTCGTCGAAGCCAGTGGATAGAGTGTTTCTTGCTCTTGACCTTCGACTCAAGAATCAAAATATTTTGACGAGCTGACTCAAGTTTAGCCCTAGAAGATTTCAAGTTGTAAGTCAATCGGAAGATCTCCTGCTAAAGTTTGGCCTCCCGCTTAGCTGCCGACTTAAGCTGTTCAAGGGCAGCCGCCTTCTCAGCATCGGCAACTGCCATTTTATTATCCATATCCGACGAAACTCACCGAACTT
Organism: Elaeis oleifera; assembly: GCA_000441515.1. NCBI lineage: Eukaryota > Viridiplantae > Streptophyta > Magnoliopsida > Arecales > Arecaceae > Elaeis > Elaeis oleifera. Next base: position 471,784 of record KE504952.1, read on the forward strand.
ATCATAGTCGGCTTCTAAGACAGACATGTTATGGATCAACTACGGACAGAAGATGAGTCGGATCAAAAAAAAGAAGAGAAAAAAATGACTTACCCGACTATCATCAGGTAAAAGGATGAGAACATCTCGACCACAGTCCTTTTTCTTCGACTCTTTCGATCAGTCAAAGAATTGCGACGTGGAGAAGCTGCTTGGCCAATGTCGGATTGACCAAGGCCGACTCATCTTCGGGCACTACAAGGTTGAAATGGACCGTGTGGCCCTCCGACGCTGCATCTTCCGTCGAAGTCATCGAAGCTTTTTTCTGATCTTCTGTCGGTGGCTCCACATTTGAAAGCGCGGAGAAACTTGAACTGGATTGTGTCATAGAAACTCCTACCGAAGGAGCAACCAGCGCAACAGCCGACTACTCAGGTTCGGCAGCAACCTCTGCTTCGGCCCGAACCTCCTTGATTGGTGGAGGTACCGACGTTGCTGCGGCAACTCCCTCTCTCGCCACCCTTTGCAGATGGCACAGTGGGAAGTGCTGTCGGAGCTGACAGCGCCAGGACCGGCTCAGGAACCGACGGTTCCTCAGGTTCCTCAATCGACGTTGAAGCAGCAGCTCGAGCTTGCGTTAAAGCAGCAACTCGAGTTTGCATCGAAGCAACAGCTTGATCCAACATTGAAGCAGTAGCTGGAGCTTGCATTGAAGCAGCAGCTTGAGCCTACGTCGAAACTGCAACTCGACTTTTCTTCGATGGTCAGAAAGGTCCAACTTCAGACGCTGCCCTCTTCCTGGCAGCATGCTGACGAACGTCGGCGAGCGACACTCGCATCCTCGACTGTATGGCTGCAATCAAAATAAAAGTCAACACAATCCAGAAATAAAGGAAGAATGAAGTTGGAAATGACTGACTATACTACACCTAAGTTGACGACCGAACTAAGGCCGGCATCATAGAGAGCCTGTTCGGTCATAAGCTCCCTCTATGGCGGGACCACAATATCCTTCAATCGATGAAAGTTCTCCTGATCGTCGACCTCCACTCGACTGTTATCATTAGGACCGGTTCTTGGATCGCCCCAACAAGAAAGAAAGCCCCAAGAAAGAGAGGAAAAGCAAAGAAGAACTAGTTCTTCCACCCATGGATGGACGATGGAAGATCAGTAATAAAAGAAAGGTCTTTTCGAAAGTTGAAGAACTACCAATCATTGGCCTTGAGATGAGGTCGGAGGATAAAAAAGTACGAAAAAGGAAAGATAAGGTACGATCGGCAGTAACCGACACAACAGAGCAAAGCTGATTATTAATCGGACCAAATTCGGTGCCAGTTGAGCAGGACAGAGATCGTAGTAGTCCAAAATATTTCAGACAAACTTCGAAATTGAAAATCGAAGATCCGTCCGAAGATCTTCGACATAGAAGGCCACCTGATCCGAAGGAGGGGGATTCACCGACCATCGGCACCAGGGGCAAAAGCTGATACTGCTCTGGGATGCAATATTGCTCCCAGAGCCGTTCGACGTTCGGTTTCGAAAGTGAAGAGACCTCCACTTTCGGGCTCAATGGGGAGTCGTCAGTTGGATTCTCCGACTGGCCGTCCCGAGAAGAGGAACCCCTAGCCATTGAAAAGAAGAGGCTAAAGGAGATGAAGGATGACTCGAAAAAGACAAAGGACTTAACCTGAAACTCAAAAGGAAAGACGAGGAAGGAAGAATCTTCAGATGCTAGAATGATCCTCTGGCAGAGCTTCCACAGCAAAAGAGACAAATAAAAAGTAAAAGTTGGCTGAAAGTGACCATATATATAGGATCCCTCAACGGTCAGGATCGAAGCACTCAAACCAAGATCTCGTCAGATGTTAACACATGGTGACATCTGGGCCAACCATTGAACGGACGGTTTGACGCACCTACTCCATATCGAGCCACATCACTGTTATCCACGTGAACAGCTCCGATCCAATGACTTTCGGACATGTGGCAAATATCTATTAGTCAGAATCATATCATCCGACGTCGATTCGCCTTCTCGAAATGATATCTGACACTGATATCCGATACCGAATCATCCTGTCAGTGTGACAGTCTAATGATGATTCTGTACTCATCGAAATGACAAAAATAGCCGACGCTCATATCTCGAAGAAGCTAGCAGTCAAATCGGGATTCGATATGACATGAAAAGACTCTCTTCGTCCAATATGACAAACCACGTGATAGCACACGTTGGATCACTTTGGACTTGGGAGTGGGGGGCAACTGTTGGGATAAGTCAATCGATCCGCAACTCAAGTCAACCAACCCCAACATCCAACTCAACAAGATTGATCGACCGAACATATAACTCCGACTATGCATCAGCTGACACCAACTCATGGTCGGCGAACTGATTGACACTCGACAACTATGGATCAACAGCAGAACAATCTCCGACCTAAGACTGTCAGCATATCAGAATTACTAGCTGACGATCGTCCATGCTCATATTACCGACATATAGTCGGTCAGTCCGTTCAACATGTAGTAACCGTTATAAACGGTTATCAACTATATGTCACGATAATTAGTGGAGATTAACGACCCACTAACTCCATAATTATGCCCCGATAATTTAGTGTCATAAAAATGAGACCACGTACTCGACGATTACATCAGATTCACCTATAAAGGAGGTAAGAAACAGTATTGGTAAGACATTTCTGGCCTGAGCTCTGCTACTTTCGATACTCAAATCTATTACTGTTCATCAATTTTCGTTCTGACTTAAGCATCGAAGGGTCTTCATCAGACACAACTTCGGTCTGTGAGGATGCTGTTTTGCAGGTGCTCATCACCGGCGACATGCGATAAGGAGTTGGCCGCAACACTTTTCATTTTGATTGGGAGTCTAGAGTCTAACTTTTTTTAGTATAACTCCAAAATCTCATTTTAACTGTGAGTCTATTCCTATTTTAATTATTTTTATTTTTGTATATGAGGCAAATGAGAACCTAAGTATTAAATAATTATATTTGTTATAAAATAGAAAGAATGGAGAATGTTATGAAAAGGATGTGGAATGTTCCGATCTAATATCATTTTATATTCATGAGATAGGATTTTTTTTATCTTTCTATATGTATTATCATTGTCAATAAATTATATATATACATATAGGGCACTGTTCTAGATGTTGGATGTTTCTATTGCTATGCCATGACATTATTATTATTATTATTGATAAGGGTGAAACTTATATCTATTAGTTCCTAATGTAAATTTTTATATTTGTTGGATGTACTAACCTAATGTTAATTCCTTTTTATAAGACAAATTCTTGGCCTAAGATGGCAATAGAAGGATTTATTATTAAATTGACTACACGTGCGCGCACACACACAAATATATATATATATATATATATATATATATATATATATATATATATATATATAT
>KE504952.1:484933-500086 GCA_000441515.1 Elaeis oleifera
AGGAGGAGGAGAGAGAGAGAGNGNGAGAGAGAGAGAGAGGGAGGGAGATCCACAGATAGAGGAGAGATAGTTGAGAACCCAGTTGACGACGAGGAGGCATCGAGCGTATAATGCCATGGCATACATGCTGCTAGTGTCAGGCACGTGAGAGATTTTCTTTTATATTTTGGGTAAGTACTTACTATAAATTTTGATTTATTTTATATAATTTTATGGAGAGGGATTGATGTTCTTTATTTTTCCATACCGGTTTACAATCAATATTTACAAAAAATTATTTTGAAATTAAAAAATAATTTGCTCGTTTTATCTATTTATTGAGAATATTTAGAATAATATAAGTTTCTATTCAAGACTAACGGTATTTATTTGTTGCTATTTATTTTTTATAATATAAAAAATTATTTTGCTTCAAATTGTTGTAGATAGACGCACGACATCGATGACATTGAAGAAACTCCGCATTTTAGATACTTCATGTGTTATACCAGTAAATTGTAAGTCATATTTGTTTAAACGAGTTTAATGCTACATTATATTCTCCCATTTTGTTCGCTAAGAAAAGATTAAATATATTTGTTAAATTACTATTTTAATTAGTATGTAAATTTAAAAATATTTGTGATAAAAATTATATATGTCTTGGCCTCGGAAGAAATGGGATAGAAAGCTCGTGACTGCATATTATAACCACTCTACCATTTTTTTTCCATTTACACTAGTAAACCAAAATTAGATTAGCTCCTTAAAAACCTTTTTTTGTACTATTAGCGAATAGAAAGGTTTTGGATGTTCACAAATATATTTGATATATTTGTGAGTGCCATTTTTTTGTACTATTAGCGACTAGGAAGGTTTTGGATGTTCACAAATATATTTGATATATTTGTAAGTGCCCAAAATAGAGAATCTATATCTGTATGTCCTTTTGCTTGTTGTTGCTTGGGTTCAAGGAGAAATATATTTGATTTTTTTAAGGCTCATCGTTATCATGGCTTTGATCGGTATCACTTTATAAACAATTTTGTTTGTTTATTTTGTATCACGATACAAAAGGGAATGTTTTTGGGATATTTTCAGTTATCGGAAGATTAATATAATACTCATTGATCTCATACATATCCTATTCAAGTTGTGTTTGCATGCTTAATTCTTTTCAATCAATAATCAATATTTTGTTATTACCTATCAAGCAATCAATGATTGAAAATTTTATGGGTTCTTTGATTTGCCCCAGTAAAGAGGATGTAAATCCATCGTATGATCAGCATGAATGCATTGCTAGTGTTAATTGATTCTTTAGATTTTCGCTGATTCAGTCTATGTTCTAATTCCATTGTTTTGTAATCATAACATGATTTATCCTTTGCAGGCTTTAAAGTTGCAAGTACAATGGATTAAAAGATTCTACTCCGATAATTTAAAGATTAAAGTAATAAGCCTTTGACCTATAGGTAAATGAATAGAGATCCTCTATCTCACAAAATCCAAAAGCAGAAACTACCCTTGGTTAGTTATTCAGTATTAACTACGCTCCAATGTTAATTTCTATGTATATCCCTTGGGTCTAAAGAAATAACTAGTAATGCAGTTACAGGGAGGGAGTTAGACGTTTCAAATACCAGAGCACCAGGCACATGTTATGCAGGGGAATACCATGAACGGTTTTGTCTGATAGATGTCGGAGCGAATCCTTTTTATTCTTTCAACATCTATTGGACGGGCACTGACTGGATTATTTTTCCATTTTAGGACTCTGTAGCACTAATTATTATTCCTCTCGTATGCTCCATAATGCAAGACCTTGTCACGTAGAGTGGACGATTAACGAATACCCACATCTGCAAATAGGAATAACAGTGTTGGATATATGCCAGATTCGTTCTTCCTTGACTAAAATTTTCTTGATTACTGAACTTCACAAATACTCCATAAACTTAAACCCTATACAGGCCTAATTTCAAAACTTGAATTCACAAATACCTCGTTGACCTTTACCCCAGTCCACCAGGTGAATGAATACTTTTTCCATGGTAGCACCCATACCACTCTTCAGCTAAAAAGAAGTCCACTAAATAATTGCATGCTTTGCCATGTCTATGACAAGGCTCTGAAATATGAAAGATATTGCACCTGTAGTCATTGGCTATTGCTTTACCCGCTTTGCACACAAGCACAAATGCACATCTACAAGGATGCGCATGCACACATGCCCACCTGCTTGTCTGCATGCACACAAACATGTACAAAACAAGAAAAGGCGAAAAAAAATTACTTCCAACCCAGGAAATCACTATTCCTTTTGCACCTGGATTATGAAACTTCATCTCATCGATCATCGCTATAAGACCCAAATACTAGATACCACACAGCCAATCCCACACCTAACAGGATTGCCACCAACAAGACTATAAGCTACCATGCGATATTACTTGAAGAACTCTTCTTAACATTCACATTTTATGCCATGCATGTAAAACAAGCTAAAAGAGGTTAAAGCCTTAACAAGTAGATGGATGCAAATCAAGTTACACGATTAATATCAGAAAGAATATTGTGCAATGGTTATTTGTCCTATATTCTATCCCATATACACGATGCAATATTAAGTTTAGAAGGTTACAATAAATCTCAAGTTTAATAAATTGCCATTCACCATGAAAAATCCTGATTGCTCATCCATAGAATAAAAAAGGCTAATGAAAACAAAATGAGCATAAGAGGAGACACACATATTTTTTCACTCAAACAATATATACAAAAGTCTCTTTCTTTACACTAGTCCTGATAATTTCTCCAATTATTCAATATCTTCTCTATTTTATTTTCTCTTCTTTTCTGGAAAAAAAAGTATCTTCTTGTTCATGGATAGGATAAGGTGATGATGATCATGCCACTGAGAGAGTACCATCAGGATAGGAGAAGAACTATTCACTAACACAAAAGGGGCATGATTGTAATGCAGTTCTCCATCTAAGCCAACACTACTGAAAAAGCATCCTCCTACAAGTAAGCCAAAAGCAATCCCAAATCACATTAATGCTCATCTGTTTCAGTTCCTGTTTCAAGATACTTGTAAAATCAATCTTTAAGCATCCTCCAGACAAAAACTCTTGTGCCTCCTGCACTGAGTATTCATTTTTCAGATGTTAGACCTTTGCAAGCTCATCCATGGAATTGCCATTTCTTCCAACCAGATCTTTAAGGTTCTTTCCTCTTTTCTACCCTTTTACCTAAAGATGAGATCATGTTGTCACCTCAGCTGTACTGGTTCACATTCCACATAGTCAAATAATCCCAAATAATCCATGAATTATCCTGTCTCAGTGTTGCTTATAGGCTTCATTTAGTTCACTGTATAAGATTTTGGAATGTGTAGCATTTGAGCCAAAGCTCAATACTTTAAAGCACAGTTTACTTGGACATCTACTATTCACATCTATAGTAAGATGCTAGAAAATCGCCATGATTGATAAAATAATGGTTTCTTCGATAGCATAATTAAGCTGGTCATAATTAGTCAAAACTTTTCCAATAACATTAATGGAAAGATAGGCCTCTTCATATATTAGTGAAAATATTATACTTGATCAAAAGATAGGAAAGAGTTTTAAGCAAAGGGGACCAGAAGAATAACTTGCAATTATGTGCAAGAACACTTCAAAGATTCAAAACTTTCAATGAAATATTTTACCAAGACATGAGCATCATTCTTATTTTATATTATCAAATCATGACTCATCCAAATAATGACTTGATAAAGGCATAATGAAAGGTCAAGTCACCGAACAGCAAGAATCATCTTTGCCCCTCCCTAGCATGCAGCATGTAACTTGTTATCCTGGACAACTTCGAGTATTTTCTTGCTTAAACTACAAAGGCTGCAAGATGTCCTAAATCCACCTTTAACCTTGCAGGCATCCTTTTCTTTAATACAACTACCTGAACACTTCATGCAAGAACTGAACTGATTGGTTATGAACCTACAAGAGTTCATATCAAGTAATCAAAGTTTTCCACCACCTGAAAGTTCTCTTAAAGGCTTATAAAACTCAACGAGCATGTAGGATGTCAACCATTTCTCCTCAAAGAACCAAATAAACTGCAGAAAGCTCAAAGAAGGATGGAGCAGTATACCATTTTATTTGCTTTTGAGACACCTTTTCAATCAATCTTCTGCTAATCAAATTCAATGGCCAAAAAAACAATAATAAATGCCCAATATAAGTCTTCCCGGATTCCAGTTGATTATCCAACTGATACCAAACACCGCTAAACAGTCAAAACAAATACAACATTTCTCAATCCACTCCAGCGTCCAGCTTGTCCCAGACTGCAACTGTGGAAAAAATGCAAAGCAGGTTGAACCACAAGCAAATCAAAATCAGTTAATTAGAACAGGCTATGATAACCCAAAATTCCGGGACTAGTCAAACTACACATACAAGTAAAAGTTATAGACTTTCACAAAATTTTTGTCTATGTCACAATTTCCATTTAAAATTCATAAACATCTTACAGCAAAAAAAAAACTGAATAGCATGCTCAAGAAACCCACTGATCCTTGTTGAACAACATGCAAAGTAATGTAAACACGAGTGTCACAAAACCTGGTAAGGACTACACTTAATTCAAACCAATTTCATATAAAATAATTGACAAAAATACACTAGTTTCAGCATTTCCCAACAATTATTCGTCAAGATCTGCTCAGTATCATTTAAACACAGAGGCAATTCACAGAACCCATCAATCCAAATTACCAGCCAACAATATTAGTTCCTCTATTCCCTTTCACGTCAGCAATCCCCACCAAACTAACCACAAGTTAAAATATATATAAACAGGGAGATTTGCATAAAAGGAGTGAATTTAAAGCACATCACATGGTTCTCATTGAACAAAACACGAAAGATGATTAAATTGTACACAGAAGTAGCATTCGCTGTTACTCTGAATCCAACACAAGTAAAGAACCCAACTTTCCAACACAATAGAGCCCTAGCCCTAGGGATAACCAAACCCAAACCAACCCTCTTCCCCATTACGGGGTATCCCAGGGCTTAGGCTCGGGGATGGCGACGACCATACCTTGGAGCTCCGGCGTGAGCACGACCTGGCACCCGAGCCGCGCATGCTTGTTAAGGACCCGGTTCCTGGAGGCCCTCGTAAGCACGTATTTCTCTTCGTACGACGGCGGCGGGAGCTTGTCGAGCCACTCCTGCGCGATGTGGACCTCGCACTCGGCGGAGCAGGCGTCGATCTCCTCCAACCGGTGAGAGGCCGGGTCGATGAGGCCGGCGTTCATCAGGGCCCGGAGGAGAGTCTGGCCGGAGAGCCCCACAACCTCGCGCTTCTTGCCGTCGAGCTCGATGGCGAATAGCTTGACGATCCGGTCGGCAACCTTCGCGGACGCGGAAGGGCGGCGCGGGCGGCGGAGGAGCACGGCCGTGCGAGGGAATTGGAGAGGAGGGAGAGCGAGGTAGGGGATCGCGAGAGGTACAGGGGAATTCGACGGAAAGCGGCGATCGCCATGTCTAGGCCTTTGGTTTCGAGGGCCCGACCGAGGCGGCGGAGGAGAGCCGGGGACTGGTTTTGAATTCGGAAGAGGGGGGTTGGTCCTGTAGTAAAGAGAGTGAGGGAAGGGTATAATTGGTAGCACAAAGAGAAATGGTTTTCTTCTTTTCGCAGAAGCCTCGCTGATTCTGCAGCAATCTTAATCTATATAATAATAATAAAACAACATCCGATGGCACCAAAAATGGCAATCCGCGTTGAGATTGAAGATTATACGATTAACTTCCTACAATATTATATATCAATTTCCTTATTTTTATATTTATAATAAAAATATAATATAATATAAATAATATAATAAAAAAATTTATCTATTTACCTAATAATAATAGTAAAGTAATATACGATATTAAATTTTTTTATTTTTAATAAAAATATAAATATAAATAATATGATAAAAAAATCTATCTATTCATCTATATAATAATAGTAAAATAATATACAGTATCTATATAATAATAGTAAAGTAATACATGATATTAAGAGTGGCATTCCGTATTAACATATAAGATTATGGGATGATTTCCTACAACACCATGTATCAAATTTTTTTATTTTTTTATTTTTAATAAAAATAAAGTATAAATAGTATGATAAAAAATTTATCTATCTATATAATAATAGTAAAGTAATATACGGTATTAGGGTGGCATTTCGTATTGGCATGTAAAATTATAAGATAATCTTCTATAATGCCACATGTCAATTTTTATTTTTTATATTTTTTAATAAAATAAAAGCACAAATAGTATGATAAAGAAAATTTATCTATATATCTATATAATAATAGCAAAGCAATACACGGATATTAAAGGTGGCATTCTGTATTGACACGTAAGATTATAAAATAATCTCTCACAGTATTATTTTAATTTAAATTTTTATATTTTTTAAATAAGAAACAAAGCATAAATAATATGATAAAAATAATATCAAATTTATATAATAATAGTAAAGCAATACACAGACATTAAGGGTGGCATTCCACGTTGATACATAAGATTATAGGATAATCTTCTATAACGCCACATATCAATTTTTTTTATATATTTTTAATAAAAAATAAAATAAAATAATATGATAAAAAATCTATCTATTATTATATTCTATCTATATAATAATAGTAAAGCAATATATGGTATTAGAGGTGGCATTCCGTGTTAACACGTAAGATTATAGAATAATCTCCTACAACGCCACATGTCAATTTTTTTATATTTTTAAATAAAAATATAAATATAAATAGTATGATAAAAAAATCTATCTATCTATCTATATAATAATAGTAATGCAATACACGAGTATTAAAGATGGCATTTCATATTGACACGTAAGATTATAAGATAATCTCCCATAATATAATTTTAATTTTAATTTTTATATTTTTTAATAAAAATAAAACATAATAGTATAATGAAAAATAATATCAAATCTATATAATAATAGTAAAGCAATATACGGACATTAGGGGTGACATTCCGTGTTGATACATAAGATTATAGGATAATTTTCTACAACGTCACGTATCAATTTTTTTTATTTTTTATTTTTAATAAAAATAAAATATAAATAGTATGATAAAAAAATATATCTATATATCTATATTCTATATAATAATAGTAAAATAGTACAAGGATACTAGGGATGGCTGCAACACCACGTATCAAGTTTTATTTTTTATATTTTATAAATAAAAATAAAAACATAAATAGTATGATAAAAAAATTTATCTATCTATATCTATATAATAATAGTAAAGCAATACACAGATATTAAAGATGGTATTCTATGTTGACATATAACATATAGGATAATCTCTCGCAACGTCATGTGTCAAATTTTATTTTTTTATTTTATATTTTTTAATAAAAATATAAATATAAATAGTATGATAATAAAATAATACTAAATGTAGCAATGTTTACTAATTTGGGAGATCATTTTTGGAAAGAAAAACTCTGAGAAATCCTTTTGATCTTATCATGAGATTAATTGGTGAGAGCAATCTTTAATGTAAAATATTATCATTATTATCAATTAAATTCCCACAATGTGGGGTTCAAGTGCTAGCTAAAATATATTACAAGACTCTTAACACACTTGATCATATAGAAGCAATTAATAAAAAAATTACCGGACAGACTGAATATTTTCAGACAGATCCTAGTAAAGGGATCATTTTTATATCCAAGACTCTTATGTGGGATCAAATTTCTTTTCCTGAGGACTAGCTTTTGAAAAGGTCAGTTCCATCAATGAGATAAGAATTGAGCCAGTTGCAAAATATAGTCACTAACCCAGAAGGAGATGTCTCAATTAGATTCAATAGATCAAGACTTGTCTGAAGTCGTAGTGGCAGGATAGAACCATCAAATATACCTCCAAACACATCCCAAATTCCATCTAGGCAAAGCTATTCTGTGACTACAGAACCCAGGTTGAGTCAAATCAACTTTGAACCCAAATACTGCAACCAAGTTATGTTGAGAATCTATCTTCCCCATCAATGTCTCCTACCTATTCTCAGATCGCAGAATCAAGAGATCCTGAGATTTGTGTTATTTCTTCTAATTTTACTATTAATAAAAAAATAAAGAGGAATTCTATTCCCCAAGAAGTAGAAAAAAAAGATAATAGTTCTTTAAAACTTACAATAAAAGGTAAAGAAACAAAATACATGACCAATATTATGCATTCTTAAATACCCTTAAAGCTCAAGTTTGCTTCTTTGACTACTTTGAATTCCAGAAAATCCAGTTTAAAGAAGTTAATATGCTAAACAATAGAATTATGGTTTCTTGGTAGGATGGAAAAAGAAGAATTATAGAGAAAATTCATCTTCCCTTACAAGAAATAAAACTAACTGTAAGGGATGCCTCAATAACGGCGTCCCCTTTTAAAATCAAATCTGACCCCAATGAAATATCCAATGATAGGGATTTCAAAAATATAATAGAATAAAATAATTTCACAAATCAAAACTTGAAAACCATAAGTGATCAACTAATAAGAATGGAAGAAATGATAAGAGAAGATAAAATGGGGCCTCGAGCTCCAACAGAATTAATTTCAATGTTTAAACCATTTGAAATATCTAAAATCCAAAGTAATCAATTTAAAGACAAGGACCTTTTATAAGAAATCAACAAAAGATTAGAGATTAGATACTTTAGAATTAATTCATATAGTGTTAGACACTCCAGAATAATCAGACAAGAGAAAATCTATAGCAATTGTAACCCATGAGGATCAAGAATCTTAAGAGGAATCGGTCAGGTCCGAATCTGAAGAAAGTCTAAAAAACCTATACAGTATGGAGACTGGGCCAAGTCTAGAAATTAATAAGATTCAGGGATGGGCCAACCCACAGAGACCCTACTATCCTAGGCCCGCTTTACCTTACATGGGCCTTGAAGAAAGCCCATGATCTATCAAAATCAATATTCGGCCCAAGCCATCTGTGAATGGAATATAGATGGATAGATTGAATATAATATTTTAAACATTCTCCAGGAGATGACTATGGTCTCAACTACCTACAAAATGAAAGGTAATACCTTAGACCATACTATTCTCAGGCTCTAGTTGCTGCATTCACCAATCAATTAAAGGGTTGGTGGGATTATTATTTGGATGATACAGATAAGCACTAAATATTATTTGCAATCAAGAAAATTGAAGACGGTCAAACCATCAGGGATGAAGATGGATCTAAGATCCAAGATGCTGTCCCAACATTAATTTTTCCATCACAAAACACTTTATAGGAGATCCTTCCAAGTTTAGAGATAGAACTGCTAAAATCTTAAGCAACTTAAGGTGCAAAAACTCTAGAATTTTAAATGGTACAAGGATTTCTTCTGACTAGGGTATTAACCAGGCATGATTGTAACCAATCCTTCTAGAAAAAAAAATTTTTGGTAGGATTGCTGAGAAAATCAAAACTAAGCTAAGAAATCAAAATAATGGTAGAATCCCTTACGACAAATTAACTTATGGTGATCTAGTAAACATAATAAATGAAAAAGGATTGCTATTATGTAATGAACTCAGACTAAAACAACAACTAAAAAAGTAATAACTCACAAGCAAAAAGGAACTCGATAATTTTTGTGAATAATTTGGCCTTCCACCAAAACTAAAGGAGAGGATACAATAAATCGAATAAAGTTTGTAAAAGTTGTCAAAGGAAAAATCACCTAAGACAAGTTGGTTCACGCAAAAGTCATAAATTAGATAAAAAATTTATAAATAAAAATATTTTAAACAAAAATAACACCCCTCAAAAGATAAAATTATACATTAAAAAGAAAAATCGTTGGTTTGCTACAAATGTGGCAATGTAGGCCATTATAGCAATAAATATAGATTGAAATTCAAAATAAACCAAATAGTATTAGATGAAACCGACTTAATTAATTTCATAAAATAAAATCTACAAACCTTGCTTCTCACCTTAAAATCAGAAGACTACAGCTTTGACTCCAGGAGTCGGACAGAACATAGTAAAGAAACTAAATAATCTGATAAAGAGATTTGTATCATCACAAAAGAATGAAATCTATTATTGGATTTCATAGATAAAATTGATGACCCAAAATCAAAAGAGATTACTTAATAAATTAAAGAATTCTTTGAATGAGCAAAAAGCACCAGTAAACATTCAAACCTACAATATAGGAAATATCTTAAAATGCTTTGATCAAAAAGAAAGAAACCCATAGACATGAAAGATTTTCAAAGGAAATAAATCAAATTAAAGAAGAAATCTTTCAAATAAAATATAGTTAAGACAGCTTAGTCGAAACCAAAATGATCAAGAACCTACAGAAGAAGACTCAAATTTTATAGAAACATTAACTAACATAACAATTCAAAAATAGTGCATCAAGATTACAATTATAATAGAGGACTTTAGGTTAGACACTATTGCTTTAGTAGACTCTGGAGCAGACTCAAATTGTATCCAAAAAGATCTGTTCCTGACTAAATTCTTTAAAAAAATCAAAAAAAATTTAACACGGTAAGTGGATTTAATTAAAATTAAATATAAATTGACTAATGCATTCGTTTGTAATCAAGGGATAGGTATAAAAATCTCTTTCACCTTGGTACAAACTTAAACCAGTCGATCATTTTTGGCACCCCCTTTCTAAGCTTAATTAAGCCCTTCACCATAGACAATGAAAGCCTTAGAACTAATTTTTTTGGACAAAAATTAATATTTAAATTCATCCATCAGCCCTTTGATAAAATATTAGACTTTCTTAAAATCCAAATAATTAGCCAAATTGTAAGGAAGCAGAAATAGATTAAGTATCTAAAGGAAGAAGTTTTAAAAGAATTGAAGAACAACTGAAGGATCCAAAAATTATCAAAACTATCCAAACCATAAAAAATGAGCTTGCTACCACATCTTATTTGACCTACCAAATGCTTTCTGGAATAGAAAAAAAATATAGTAAGCCTACCCTATGAAAAGACTTTTGATGAGAAAAAACCCAAACTATGGCTAGACCCATTCAAATAAGTAAGCAAACATTGGAATATTGCAAAGAAGAAATAAAGTCTCTTCTAAAAGAAACTTATCAACCCAAACAAGTCCCCTTGGAGCTGTTCAGCCTTTTACGTACAAAAGAAAGCTGAACTCGAAAGAGAAGTTTCAAGACTTGTAATCAATTATAAACCCTTAAATACTGCCCTCCAATGGATTAGATATCTTATCCCACTTAAAAAAAATTATTATCTAAGATTGTAGGATCAAAGATCTTCTCTAAATTTGACCTAAAATCTAGATTTTGGCAAATCCAAATAGATAAAAGGAATAGATATAAAACAACCTTCACAGTTCCATTTGGATAATACAAATAGAATATTATGCCTTTCAGTTTGAAAATACACCGTCTGAATTTTAAAAATTATGAATGATATCTTTATTTTATTCACAAAATTTGTTATTGTATATATTGATGACATACTAGTCTTCTCTAATTCAATCAAACAACACATAAAACATCTCCAGATCTTTAAAACAGAAATAATAAAAAATGATCTAGTATTGTCAAAAACAAAATGGAACTATTCAAGATATGAGATTAGATTTTTAGGATATGAAATCAAACTAGGAACAACTAAATTAATCCAAAAATCAATAAAATTCGCTGATAAATTCCCAGATCATATCCTTAATAAAAGTCAATTGCAAAGATTCTTAGCAAGCCTCAATTATATTTTAGACTACTATAAAATTTAAAATCAATTACAAAACCTTTATATGATAGGCTAAAGAAAATCCTCCTTCCTAGACAAATCGACATATAGAATTGTAAAAATGATTAAAAATTAAATTAAAACTCTACTTTATTTGCATTTAGCATATCCAAAGTTATTTAAAATAGTAAAAATTGATACCTCCGAAAAGAGATACGGAGAAATACTCAAACAAAAATGAAAAGATCAAGAAGAATTAATTCAGTATGCATCAAGATTATGGAATCCTACACAAAAAAAATTATTCGACTATTACAAAGGAAGTCCTTTCAATAGTATTATGTATTCTCAAGTTTCAAAATAATTTATTAAATCAAAAATTCCTTCCGAGAGTTGGTTGTCAATCTGCAAAATTTATTTTACCAAAAGATGTGAAAAATTTAGCTTCAAACAAATTTTCACCAGATGGCAAGCGATTTTGGCTATCTTTGATTTTGATATAGAATTTAAGAAAGGAGAATACAATTTTTTGCCTGATTTTCTATCCTAAAAATTTTTATAGGGATCATCAGATGACTCCACTTAAAAGACCTCCCACACCAAGCTCCACCCAAAAACAACCAAAGAAGACTATGCCCAATCATCTGCCTCCTTGTCCAAAATCCAAACCTCCAAGCAAATACTCGCACCTAGACCCAGGACATGATATGAAATTATGACCCAAGAGGAACAGGAATTGGAAGGATTACAACAAACCACTAGATGCTCCAATGAATAAATGCTTGAGCTTGCTAGATCCAATCTTAGCTTATTACAGTTAGAACCCTTTCAAAAGGTAGTTGCAAAAGTTTCTACTCAAAATCTGTAACTACTCTATTTAAATCTGAAATTGGAGATTGAAATTTTCAAACCAACTTCTCTTCAAAAATCTTTTCTTAAATCAGCAATAAATTATTTTGATAAAAAAAATCCCTCAACTAATAGTTGCAGTTGAGGATGAATATTTTACAAAACACCCAAGATTGGTTGTCGAAAAAAATTTTCCACCAATCTGACATTATCAACCAAAAGACTTTCAGAAAATATAGAAATATTATGAATTTATCCTTGTTGATACAAACTCTGTATCAATAAAATACTATAAAGATTAGAACAATCTAACTGAATCTTCAATTCAAATTTTATAAGTCCTCATTCCCACTGTTTAGGAAGATCATCCTTCAAATTTTTGCAAGTTCTCTTAAAAATTTTGTCCACAGTATTTCAATTACTGGAACTATCAAACTGCTTGGCGCACCTCATTCTTTCTAAAATCAATCCTACAGACATTCTTGGTTCTTTATTTTAAATCTGATACTAATTTTCAATTCTCCTACCGATTTAACAATTGGTGGGATCACTTTAGACTACTACATGAGATCCTCCCATAAAATGCTTTGGAAAGATTTGAAACTTTTCAAAATCAAGCCATCCTTCCTGCAAGAGAACAAAAATTCCCAATGTTTCTAATTTTCTTCTCAAAATTTGCTCTTTCTTAGATTGTCAAGTGGGAATATATATTCCTTCAAAATCCTCCTTTATCTGATGTATTAGCCAAAAAATTCAAAATAAAATGATGACAGAATTTTACCCCGGAGAGAGTAACTAAGCCAAAAATTATTAAATGGCTAACTAAATACTCGCTCCACTCCTCACCAATAATAGATCCCAAAATAGCTCAATTTCTTTAATAGAAATCGAGAATCAATGCAAGACTAGCTGGAGCCAAATCCAAAATAGAATATAAAAAATTACTACTTATGTCATTAGCAAAATTGAAAAAGAGCAGGAAGAAGAAAACAAAGTCAATTCCTCATCCAAAGTAGTGCTCAATCTGGAAGATGAACAGTTCATAGAAATTTAGACAATTGAAGCACAAGACTTTGAAGACATCAAATCATTTCTTTCAGAAGACGCCATCAGCTCTCCTACCAACATGTCAGCCTTAACCAGCTTTACAGGATCAAGATTCGCATGCCCACCTACCTCAAGGATAAAAGCCAATCAAGGATGATGTTCTCATCAACACCCATCACATCTGCCTGCTTTGACCAGCTTTAAGGACAATGACAGTAAGCATGTTTGCATCAAATAACTATGCGAACTTCACTCAAATTCAAGTCTGGCTATCAGCATATCAATGAAAAGACAGCATGCCTATCTATATCAAATGATTTATGTGGACTTTATTCAAATTCAAATCCGACTTATCAATGAAAGATAGTAAGTCTATCTATATCAAATGACTGTGCAGACTTCACTCAAATTCAAATCCGATCATCAAAAGGTTCTATAAAGGAGCAGAAGATCGAAAGGAAAGCAGAGCTTCAATTCTCTTTCCTCAGAAGGCCAAAGCTTCGAAAATCCAAGTCCCAATTAAAATCTCTTCAAAAATCATCTCATTTAAAACCTCTTCAAAATCATCCCAATTAAAACCTCTTCAAAATCCAAATATCTTGTATTCCTACCCAAATCTCTTTGTATCAAATCCAACACGCCTTCCGTCCCTCTCAAACCTTATATCAAGGGAGAAGATTTATGGTGATAGTTTCCAAGTATTCTCTTCAATAATAAAGTACTTCTTTTCTTAAATTTTTGAATTATCTTCTTTATGCAGTATTAGCAACTCCGATATTCTTCAAAGCTATTTTGTTGAAAGCTAGAAAAAATAAATATTCTACTATCCTCAAAATAACTTGCAATCATTTACTAATATCACTATAGCACATAAGAGCACGGTTGGTATATATTGTAATGACAGTAAGACTGATGGAGAATTCACATGCTGGAGCCTCATGACGATTAGTTACTACCAACTGTAGAATATTTAATTCAATTTTTGGATCAAGTAACTTGGACATAACTATGAGTGGAGAAAGCCGGTCATGTTCAAAGTATTGTCCTAGAGTGAATGATCCTTAATTTGCTTTTGTAAGTTATTTTTATTGTTTATCTTCTGCAATTTATTATTACTGTTTATCTTCTGCAAGTTATTATTACTGTCTTTTACAAATCTTAAAATAAAACTATCTTTTAATTATCTTTTGCCCCTATCCTATTAAGGCTTAAAAAGAATAACAAATAGCGTATGAATCAATATTAAGTAATATTTTAGGGGCTTGATTGGCTGTCCAGAAGATATAGACCTGAAGCATCAGTTCTCCTACCATCTTTCTCTATTTTATCTTGCCAAACGATCAGATCATTACTTACTCCAAGTGGTGTGTGTGTGTGTGTATGGAGGATGGACTTAATTTTTATTCCTATTTATATATATATATATATATATATATAGAGAGAGAGAGAGAGAGAGAGAGAGAGAGAGTA
>KE504952.1:514123-526640 GCA_000441515.1 Elaeis oleifera
TTATTACAAGTAGATGCTAGGATCAAGTTAGTAGATCTTAGTATCCGATTTATTTTTGTACTTTTAATTTTTATTTTTCGACTTAAATTGCTTTCTTCAAAAATTTTTTTTTTGTAAATCAAAGATTTCAAGTCAAAATCTTGTCTTCTCTGTGGATTCGATCTGACTCACTATTTTCTATATATTTTAATTTTTATTGAAGTCGAAATTTGATTGATAATCACGATGTCCTGACGACAACATCGCGATCGCATCATTGCTCTATTCGAATAACTACTTCATCAAATTTAAGGTGAGTATCCCCAAAGGAGGGGGTAATCACGAGATTAAATTTGAAAAAGAGTGCTGTCTGCATAGCCTAAGGTTATCTTAGTCTCTTGTATGGGATATCATTTGAGGATAGAGATGGAGAGAATTGATCATTAAAAAAGTAGACACATAACCTAGTAAGATGCATCGGTGAGAGATGTTGCATGTGGAAGATTCTTTGATTTCTAGCATACTAAATGAAAGATGCCATATAAGCTACAACCACTTTCTCCCTCTTTCTTATCCTTGGATTTACTAAATATGTTAATAGATCTAGCAAAGAAGAAGAAATGGGACAAGCAAATTGGGAACCGATAAGGCACCAACACTCTTGGGCAAAAATATAGGTAATTATTACATGTTGACAATCTTTTGAATATCTCTGACATAAATCACATACAGGAGAGTTAGAATGTAAAATATTCTTATATAATAGCAACTCCTTAGTAGGTAACTATTTCTAAAATAGCTTCTAGCAGAAACATTTCACTCACTTAGGCATATGTAAATGCCAAATCCACTTGGTATGGAAATTAGATAATAGAGATCTATCAGTATTAAAGACAGCAGCAATATCATGGGAAGAGACTAATACTGATTTAGATTTCGTCCAACCCAACTGATCAGGCCATTTAGCCTACACAAAAGATAAAATTGTAATGACAGTTATCATGTCAGTATTAAAGAAATAAGCTAAAAGAGGAATATTCCAAATATTATCCGACAAAATTAGATCAGCCACTATATAAGCCTCTAAATTCATTTTCATATTTACAAAAGAGGGCCAACGAGACAATGGTACAATAGATAACCAAAGATCATTCCACACATTAATTGAAACACCATTATTAATTAACCATATAAACTGAAATTGAATGCTTTATCCAATAGCTGAAGTTTAACATCATATATGAGAACAACGGATAGACGGATGATAGGACACTCAAGAATGATAAAAATTATACTTCGAGCAAACCAATTGAGCCTACAAAAAAAAAGATTGCAAAACCAACTTTGCAACGAACTTCCCAAATAAGATAGATTATTTTTGTCGAAGTGAAAGAAAAGCCAGCCCACCTACATCCTTGGAAGTACAAATGGTAGAATGATCCTAGAGAAATGTTCGAAATTCTTTCTCAATGTAATTCAATATACAAAGTGGGATAGGTATAGAAGATATGGTATATACTAGTATAGAAGCAAGAATTGATTGAATAAGGATAGCTCTACCCAATAAAGGATAGAGTCTTCCACTTTCAAGATAATATTTTAGCCAAAATTTATCCATAATAAATTAAATTAGATACTTGTAATTAGAATCTATAATAGGAACTTTCAAGTATTTTCAAACACCACTCTTACATGTCATACCATAAATAGCGGTAATTGTTGTTTATATTATGACCAATCGACGGGCTTGCGATAATAAAGATTTAGATATGTTCAGTGCTTGACCAAAATAGTGGCAATAAGCATCCAATAATAGTTTAAGGGCAATAGCATCATGGACCTTCACTTTAGTAACTAAGAGACAATTATCTACAAAGAATAGATGGGAGATACGAGGTCCATTGCACCTTGAAATATAAGGATGAAGAAGATTTGAGTGGACTACAGCTTGCAAAGAAAGAGAAAATATTTTTAAGCAAAGTAAAAAAGAAAGGGAGATAATAGATAGTCCTGTCGAAGATCACATGTAGCTAGAAATCAATCTGTGGTGGAGCCATTAACAAGTAAAGCATATTGGAGGTTCATCATACAAGCTGCTATTCAATGAATAAAGTGATCAAGAAAATTGAATTATTTAAGAACCTTAAAAAGAGAAGCCCATTACACTCATCATATACTTTCTTCATATCAATTTTAATCATTAAAAATGCTCGAGATGGAATAGCACAAATTAGAAAGTGCATAATTTCTTGAGCAAGTAAATATTCTTCATAATAGATCTTTTTCAAACAAAGACTCCTTGACTAACAGAAATCAGATCTACCATCGGTGGTTTCATCCAATTCAATAAAACCATTTCCACTAACTTATAAAATGTGTTGTAGAGACTTATTGGTCGAAAATTAGATGGCATAAAAAGATGTTGAGTTTTGGGAATCAAAACAAGAAATATGTTTTCCATGAACTTGGCATAGATGAAGTTTGAAAGAAAGTAAGGACCACTTGCATGATATCTTTTCCAACAATATGCCAAAAGTATTAAAAAAAGAGACCGAAAAATCATCAGGACCAAGAAATATATCCAGATTCATAGATTGAAGAGCATCAAATACCTCATCTTTCGTGATAGGAGAGATCTGATTCTACTGTTGTATAGATGATGGAACTGGAAGCGTTTGGAGAAACCAACTATCATCTTATAAATGTACAAGATTACATCTAGACTGAAAATACTTTTGCAGAATTGCTCTGATTTCAATTTCCTCATAGATTCACTATTCAGATTCATATTTAAGAGCAGATACCTAATTTCTTGTATTACAAATAATGGTACTTCTATGAAAAACTTAGTATTTATATCTCCTTCCTTCAGCCAATGAATATGAGATTTTTGCCTCTAATAATATTCTTGCATGGATAACACTTGATTATATTCTTAGAGCAGACATAGAAGGAAATATAATTGTCATATAATGAGGATCCAAATTGAGATTCAAGATTCTATAGATGCAGGATTCAATTGTATAACTCCTCTCCTTTTTTAAAGAGATTATCTACTTTAAATTTGCTCCACTAAATAATTTTCTTTAAGTTTAATAAAAAAAAGATAACCTCTCAGTAGGAGCTAAATCTTAGCTCCTGACCTCGCCAATATTTTTGAATTAAATGTTGAAAATCAGGATAGCACCTCCAAAATTTCAAGTACCTAAAAGGCGGGTAAGGATGCTGAGTGTGAGTATTGGCCATGAGCAATAGAGGACAATAATCAGAAACAACCAAACAAGATGATGTATTTTAGAATTAAAAATATATCAAATCAGTTTTCAGATACAAAGCTATGATCAAGCCTTTTCCATACCCTTGCCAACCCCTTTTGATCATTACACCAGGTGAATTTAGGGCCAACAAAGTCAAGATCAATGAGGCCATTGGAGGAGACAAAGATCGAAATTCTTTAATATCCCGATTAAGATAAAAGGGCTTTCCTCCAATTTTATCATTAAAATATAAAAGATAATTGAAGTCTCCTAAAAGGAGGGAAGGCACCCCTAAAGCAAGAACATGAGTGGCCATTTCTCTAGAGGAATGATGAGTCAAATCATTAGTACTCGCATATACTATGCCCAAAATCTAGGATACTGAATTAGAAAAAGAGATGACACCAAAACAAATTTATCAATCAACATGGGTGAAGGTGATCTAATCAAGATATTTATGCCACTACACAATCATTCCCCTAGATAAGCCTTCAGAGGAAACCATATAAATCTCCAAGTACGAAATTCTGATCTACTTTTATTTCAACGAAGCAATAAATATGTGATTTATATTTATTTAATAATATTTTAGAGTACTTACGAAATTAGGGCTTGGCAGCTCTTCGATAATTTCATATAAGCACCTTCATTAAGCTGGGAAGGAAGATGATAGCCCCTTATCAATGCAATGAAGAACAACCAAAGTAGAAAACTCAAATTGAATATCAATAGAGGAACCAATAGATCGAGTATTTAGTGCCTGCGACACTTGAGCAACCAATCCAGCATGATCAATAGGAGTGTCAACAGTAGAAACGATCAGTTGAGAAGCAGTAGCAACATCGGAATACGCATAAGTCTGATTTTAAGATAGAGAAGAAGCAGCAGTAGGAGGACTTTTCACTATATCAGATACAACAGATGATTGAATGGAGGTAGAAGAACCAGTACGTAGTAGGACGCACAGCAAGAAGTAAAGCGACATCCCCAAACACTCTGTCTGACTGACTCATTGAACCAGGGTTGATCACAGGATGCTAAACCTCCTTCCTACTAGAGCCCTTAGCATACAAAACCAAGGCCAGAGAAGGTTTAGAAGAGAAATCAACAAGCTATTCTTCCCTAACAATGACCTTGATTTGAGGTGGAGATTTAGAACTAGGTGAGTGATTATAGTTAGAAAATTTGATTAGAGAATGCTTACGCTTCTCCTTCAAAGCACCTAACTGTGAGGAAAAGTAATGGACATCCATGGGTGTGTAGCCCACAGGATCCGAATCATCTTGGTTGACCAAGGAGGCAAAATAGGATCCATCAAGACCTATAGACATATCCCAGCAATATTGCCTTCTTGCGAGGCTAGTCTCCTTGATGAGCCTTTGCACATAGTCTGCCATGATCCATTTAGAGACTTTGCCACTCCAGGGGGTAGTCAAGCTACATTCTTGCTTGAATGCATCAGGACGCATCGGAACTCTAGAAGTTTGAATCCAAGGCCCACACAAAAGTTTGTCAGAAGTGGCAAAAGACTCACAATTACTACAAATATTCAGCATGACTTGTAGTTTGCCACAACCATAAAAAGATTAGGAAGATCTTCATAGATAAATTCTTGTCAGATGGCCTCATCCTTAAGTTGAATTTTAGTGCCCAGGCACAAAGGTTCAGTAAGATCCAAGGTCACGTACACACGAGCAAATCCCATACAGGAAGGATTGGTAGTCCAATTATCTAAAAACTTCGGCTTGCCTTCTTTAGAAGCTATTTTCATAATTAAGTCCTTATCCCAAATATTTAATGCTAAGTCCGACATTCTAAGCCAAACATTAATAGTAGAGATAGAATCTTTATTCGGCTTAAAAGAGGGCCACCAAATCTGTAAGCTGAAAGCTGGTCAGCAAGCGACCAAGGGCCCCACTCTAGGACCCTAGCCCGGATCTCCTCAGGAGGGAAACAAATAAGAAGAAGCCTTCAGATAGTGAGAGTACCTAAAAATTGCCATCAATAGTCCATCAGATTTTCAATTTTCGTGGAACAAAGTCAAAAGAAAGCTCTTCCGCAAAAACTTGCCCACCGCAGCAGACTTGCATATCTGAGAAGTTTTTTAGAGCTCCTCATCAATGAAGACAACCAGGTCCATGAACTTTTTCTCAAGCGCTCGTATATCATCCTCCACGGCATGCCTCATTTCCATCAAAATGATGACTCCCCTGACAACCTGCGACCAGAGCCGTCCGACTTCCGAAGGAATCTCCATGCATGATCATGGAGGCAATGAAGCTACCCTTTCCTTCAAAGTAGATGCTCTGGATACAGCTAGAGGAAGCCCTGGGAACAACTTGAAGGTTGTCGATGAATGGCCAATTGGATGATGAAGCCGCCCCTTTCTCCTTCCCAGCAAGCACTACTGGCCGACTGGATGAAACCCCAATAGAAACATCCAGAATATTATCGATGGATGGCCGAATGGGCGATGAAGCCATCCCTTTGGTCTTCCATGCTGGCATCATTGGTCGATGAGTGAAACCTCAGTAGAAGCATCCTGATCGAGCTCCATCCAGGCTCGCCGGCATCGAAAACCCTTTCTCTAAAGGGTCGGACAAAATCCTATCTTTTCCTCACTTTCTCAAACCATCACGAATTGTATGGACTTTATAATTTGATATATTTCTTCTAACATTAATTTTGAAGAATAAATATGAAAGTCAAAGTTTTTTTCTATAAATTGATTTATCAATTTTATGATTTAAAAAAATAGTATTCTCTTTTTTTCTCATTTTTAGTACATATTTTTATTAAAATATACTACATTACTATATGATATATATTAAACAAATTAATCATTAAGTAAATCAATACATATCTTCAAATAAATCAATATATGATTTTCAAAATATGGAGTTCACCAATATACAATATATGATCAGATAATGTATATTTTTTAGCAATCTAATATATACCTTCAAGCAAATTGATAGATAATTTTTAGAGTATTATGTTCACCAATATATGCTATATGACCTAATGGTACACACTCATCGAGTTTTTGATACATAATGCATAAAGATGAAAGTGGTATGAATATTATTTGTTCGAATCTATTTTCATATTTGAATCAATCTGAATATGGATATAAATTTGAAGATCTGAAAAGTATCCGTATCTATATCCATATCTATAAAAAAGGATATAGATATGGATAGATAATTATTCGATCCATATTCGAATATCAAAATCTACATATAATTTTATATAATTTTATATAATAATTATTAATTTTTTTAAAATATACAACTATAAAATATGTTATTAACTTAATTTATCATCTATTTAATAATATCTTTGATTTTATAGTCATAAAGTTTCATTATCTAAATAATATCTATAATTATATCCATACTTTCAATATCTGAATGGTATCTGTATCCATTTAAAATAAATATAGATATAAATTTTTACATCCAAATAATATCTATATTCATATTTATATTCATCAGATAAAATAAATATGGATATCGATATGGTAATATCCGATCCATATCTGATCTAATTTCAAGTCTAATACTGTAAGTTTCTTTGATATACATTTAGGAGTGATTAAATATACAACTCTATATAAAATGATACGCAGTTTCTAGGTGTATATCAAAATAATATGTAGTATGTATCAAAAAGTCAATTAGTATGTATCATCATATCATATAGTATATATCGATAAACATATTATTCTAAAAACTATGTATCAGTTTGTTTGGAGGTGTGTATTAGTTTGTTAAATGACTAACTTATTAAGTATGTATTATATGACCATATATTATTTATTGGTGATCTTCATATTTCGAAACTGTGTATTGATTTATCTAGAAGTGTGTATTAGATAACTACTATATTTGTATTAAAGAAGATTGTAGTATGTATCCGGAAGTCAATGAACATCATACCATGTAGTATATATCGGTAAATATAATTTAAAAATTATATATAAATTATTAAAATATATATTAGGTTACTAGATGATTAATTTGCTAAGTATATATCATCTGATCGTATACTATGTATTAGTAAACTTAATGTTCTAGAAACTATATATCAATTTATCTGGAGGTATGGATTAACTTATTTGATGATTAATTTATTTGGTATGTATCATTTTGCTATGTAGTATGCATCGATAAAAGTATATTATAAAAATAAGAAAGAAAAAATATTATACTTTTTTATTTTAATTACGAGACTAACGACTCCGTTAGTAGAGCCCCATAATTTTTTCTTTAAAGCCCACATATATCATTTTTACTCCAGTAAGTCGACTTCCGAGATCGATCATATAAGATGACACGTGCAATATTCATGATTTGATTGAGTAATATGCAACTTATGGCCAATAGTTCTTAAGCTACTAGCATATAATCTACCCAATGCTTGGGATAGAATTTTTTGAAACCTTCTAACTATTCTTGAAACATGATGTAGCAATTTAATAAATTATACTAAATAACATATTTCAATAACCAAATTTATGCTGTATATTAAGCAATGAACTGTAATGATAGATAGTGTCATTAACATTGGCATCCATGGTGAATGGAGAAGTATGCAAAAGCCAAGCATCCATGAAGAAACTCTCATTAGTAATATGACATTATTTATACTATCTATATGCGACGTGCGGAATACATTTTGTTTCTTTATTTTTTTAAGTATTCTTAGGATATAATACAACAATATAATAAATATAATAAATAAAATAATAATTAAATTCTTGTTGCACATAAAGTAATGAACTTTAATGATGGTGAGCAAAAACTCGTATCATTAATAATAGTGAAAAAGTGAAATATAAAATGATAAATATCAGCAAATATTACATAGCAACATAAAATAAACAATGAGAATGGAGTAAATAAATCAACATTGCAATGGCTCTTTGGCAATGAATCAATGAACAGGAAGCAAAGTGATGGTATTACATTATAATAAGTTGATTGATCAACAAGAGATAAAGAGAAAAGTATGACTAGCAACGGGGCTAAAAAATGGATTGGATATTATTCGACAATATTTGATTCCATATCTAAAATATCAGATTAAAAATTTTGGCATCTAACCAGATCCAGATCCAAATTTGAAAGCGCTCCACCACTACAATATATCATACGTTGTTATCATATTAAAGGAGTTAATTTTACTTATTTAGATATATTTAGGTCATTAATTAACCATCTAATATATCTTATGACATCTAATAAATTATATTCTCATTTTTTATGATTATTTAATTAATACTAGTTTTTATCACTAAATTATGCTAAAATATGGTTTATATTTAAATGATACGTAGCTTATATCTATATTAGAATAGAAGAAATATTGATAGGAACAATATCCAAGTTATATCCATATCTATATAAGATAAATATAGATATAATTAATATCCAATTTATATCTATACCTATTTAGAACAAATATAGAAATTAATTTTAGTATCCATTTAATATTCATATTTGTTGAAAATATGGATATAAATATGTATATACAACCATTCGATCCATTTTTAACCTATAAAAAGAAGATGATAAGGCAATGAAGAAAAAAATGGCTAAGAAAAATAAAATTTAATGGATTAGTAGATCAATAAAATAAGGTTGGGATATGAGGACAAGGAGATAAAAATAGAATGAGAGTTGCGCAAATGTGAGAGAGAGAGAGAGAGAGCTACTATGTGATGAAATGCTTCCAAAAGAAGCTAGTGAGGCATTTAGATAGAAAAACCAAAACAATAAACCTCCCTTGTCCTTA
This sequence comes from Elaeis oleifera, assembly GCA_000441515.1. Taxonomy (NCBI): domain Eukaryota; kingdom Viridiplantae; phylum Streptophyta; class Magnoliopsida; order Arecales; family Arecaceae; genus Elaeis; species Elaeis oleifera. The sequence goes on from KE504952.1 coordinate 523,159, forward strand.
TGTGTTCAAGAGCATACAAGTAAATAAATGATTCAAAAATTTAAAAGCAAGCAATAAAAGTATTATTCATATTTTATAAATTAAATTAATCAACGCATCATGTTAGACTAGGGTTAAATATTTTGGTATGTCACAAGAGTAACTTAAATTAAGAATTAAAATATCCTCATATCGTAGGAGAAAATGAAACAAAAATTGAGTATTAAAATATACAAAACAAAGCAAAGCTAAAGAGAGAGATTTCTGAATTATCAATATATATAGAAAATAAATTCTTGCTAAATCAAAGCAAAATAAAATACAAATAATAGTAAAAAAATGTTACCATATGATTTGTTAACGAGTGTATATTGCCAATTTAGTTAATAATATAATTGCAAGGTTATGCCACATTTCAGTTGTGCAATGGACCCTTATTTCTAATGAATTTTTGAGCTCACTTTTTGATTGAAAAAGCCAATAGAAATTTTTGTGCATCGCAGGCGGTGTAGAAAATCCAACGTAGAGTACATCATCTTATCCGATTGGTCCATATAGCCACTGCTTTCTAATACATATTTAATACCTACAGTTCTATTTTTCGTTAAAATTTGAATAACGAAATAACCTTTCTATTTTGAAAATTATGACATCTTATGACATCTTGTATCAAATTATGACTTTCTGCATACAAAATGTCATAATATGATTCAAAAAATTATAACATCTTGTAGCATATTATGACATTCTACGTCAAATTATGACTTTCTGCATGTAGGATGTCATAATATATGGCTTAGGATGTCATAATATGGGAGGAGCATTTTTATCCAACCACTTTTCAATTCGTATTTAATATCTGCAATTCCATTTTTTATTAAAAATTTTGAATGTCAAAATATCTCTTTTTTGAAAAAATTATGACATTCTGTGGCATATTATGATATTCTGCATAAAATTATGATTTCATATACATAGGATATCATAATATCGTACAAAAAATCATAATATGGACATAAGAGAGTAAAAATATTTTCGTCATTCAAAATTTTAATAAAAAATAAATTATAAATATTAAGTATGCGTTGGAAAGCGATGACCATATAGATCAATCAGATAAAATGATGTGCTTTACATTAGATTTTCTACGCCATCTGCGGTGCATAAAGAATTTCTCGAGAGCCAACTATCATATAACATCTGACTTTGTAGTAACCATCTTGAGAGCTATGATAATAGAAGTGAGGGATATATTTTTTTAAAAAAAAACTTTTTGTTGGAGCCAAAGTACCTATTTATCTTCAGTATTTTCAAAATCTAAAAGCCAGATTCACGCTCCACACGCCTTTCGGGTACATTTGGTGGGATTCGATGCACCGCTTTCCATCATTTTTGGAATGGACCACCATCATTCTCGGTCCACCTGGAGATCTGACACTGCATCACCGCCCAATTCGGTCGGGACTAATCATCCGGGCGAAGCGTGAATGGCTGCTTCCTGTCCGAATCCAGACAGCTGACGGTGCTCGGAAGGGTTTTGCCCTTTTTTATTCACTCGCTCCAATTAAAACTCCCACCCCTCATCCATCCCGGAGTTCCGGGATTTTTCCTCTCTTCCCCTCTCCCTTCTCGCGTCCCTTCAAGTCTTTGTAGCCTGTTCTGCTTTCCGGCCAGGTCGACGGCTCTGACGGTGGTGGGTGCTCGACGCCCAAGTCCAATCCGGCGACTTTGGTATGACCCTCTTCTCCGGATAGATCAAAACCCTAGTTTTCTCATCAAGAACTCCAGTCTCAAGACCCATCGTAGTTCGATTCGTTTTTTTGGGGGGTTATCAAATTCCTACTTCACTCGCGATTGGAACCTTGGAATCATACTTGGAGATGAAATTATATGTGTATGCGTTTTAATTTAGCTTATAGTTGCCATTTTTCGTCCTGAAATATGGGAATTCTTTTCATTTACGCCGAGTGGGTTCTTTTTGGTGCATGGGTAGATTGCTTTTCTGAAAGTTGGTGGTTGAATGAGTGGTTCATGGAAGATCGCAAAGTCGTTTCTTTATTTGTTTTGTCAATGATATTGGTTATGGTACTTGTTGTTCAGGTCATGTTTCATTTACTCCTGAAATTGTGATTCTTTTGTGAGAATTGAATGGTGCCTCTGCAGTTTTGTGTTCATTGTGAAGTACATCATCTCTCAGCTCGAAGATCTTGCCATATTTTGCCTTGATGAGCTGGTTTAGAAGTACGTTATGTGGTAGCCTTAATAACCAATTCGGTCATGATAACTCCTTTGTTGTTGTTGTTGCTGCCGTTGTGGCAGAAAATCACACCCTTTGAATATGAATACATCCAATAAGGTCAGAAAACAAATATCACGCAACCCAAAAGGAATGGAAGTCTGGTCAGTCCACAAAACACCACCCAAGTACTCCACCATATAGGAGGCGACCCAATCCGCAGTAGTATTCGCCTCCCGGTACACGTGATGACTCCTTTTTCAGTAAGAGAAAAAAGACAAAAAAATTTATATGTCTGAACTTTAATAAGTGCATGAGAATCTAGTATCAGCTCAAGTAGGAATGTGCTGAGAACAAACAAATGATTTTTGACTTGGTGCCATACCTAGGCAAACTGTCACTGGGGCTGAAATTCCAATTAATGTCTAGCAAATGGCTCTCCGAAGCATCATGTGTAATAAAATTTTAACTCCAACCTGCTTATATTCTTGTACAAATCACTATGGTAGGATAAGCTTTATATTCAATGTCATCTAGCTGCAACCTTTAAAGAGAGGTTAAGATGTCTTAAAACAAGTTTTATGGAAGGACTTGTTTATGCACTTAGTAGGACCTGAGTCTAAATAGTAGAGCAGCTGGGATGTCCATGATCAGGTGGTGCAAACATGACAAGAGTTGTGGAGCTTGATGTATTTACAATCATTAACAACAGGTGTGCTGGAAGTGATGACCTTTCATAAAAGATTTTATAAAGGATGTTGAAGGAAGATGTTCACACTGGAAAAACTCAAATTTTCCTTGGAGTCATGGTGAAATTCATTATTCTGTCTAATTAATTGCTGCTTTGGTGTTAGTTAAAGAAGGAACATATCTCACTTGGCCATTCAAGAACATGCTCTTGAGTACCCTCCTTGGATATGGATCTGATGAATAATGGTTGTAGAAGAGACATAATTTAATTAGCTGATTGGTTGATTACAGCAATAGATTTGATGAGGAAAAATTATGCCGTGTCGATGGTGAGCCTTGTACATCACCATTTTAACTGATAGAGACATATAAATGATGATACTACATAATCAATTTATTGTTTCTATTTATATCCGCGAATACTCATTAATAAATCCTCTACTTTCTATTTTTAAAGAGAACTATTTTATTTAGAGGTTTAGGTGGAATAGGACCTCTTTAATTACTTCACTTTGATTGGCTAAATGCTCTTTAGCCGCCTACTTTCTTCCAGAGGTAGAGTAGGTATTTAAAAAAA
>KE504952.1:526660-541222 GCA_000441515.1 Elaeis oleifera
GTATATTTGCGCCCCCCCCGCCCTCCACCACCACCACCACCACCACCACCAAGAATAAAAGGAAGTAGTAAATTCCACAGTAGGTGAGAAGTAATTTGACCCATCTACTCTAGCTTAACTTTTTTGGGAATCAAATGTGGCTATGAGGTTTGTCATTGAATGCAATATATTGTGAAACCTTGCATTCCGATCCCCTTCGTCCAAGAACTTTCTAATGTCTTGGGAAAGTTGTAGGATGGTTTCTTGATCGCGTGAGGCAAAACTACTCAATTGACATGGAGTTCCATGCTTGCCAACTAGCTTTCTGGATTTCATAACAAGTTCGGATCCTCTCAAGTTTGGCCTCCAAACCTGACCATCCAATTCCATAATCACGGTCGTCCATGTATTGCGAGAAGGTTGTGATGCTTCAGAGCCCACACTGTACAAGAGAGCGGCTCTTGTTTTTCACAGTTTGAGGCCTGATGCATCACAGTCATCTTGTCATACATGGGTGGCCTTGATTGCAAACCAAATCATCAAGTTCGGTCCTTGAACTTGGGAGGATCTAGACACTTTCAAAAAAAGAGGCAATTTTCACTTAAAATTACCTTTGTCATGATTGACTCCAATACCTAGTAACTTGATGGTTGAGGTTTGGGTTTATAGCATGTGGTAAAACATCTTCAAACTTTCATCTGATTGCAGTTTCTTGTAAATTGGTTCACATTTTTGTTGAATTTGGTGATTCATTTACTCCACTAGTTGTCTAATATGGCTCACATAGGTGCATAATCAATATGAAAATAGGGATCATATTTGTTTGCTGTTTATTTGACTAGGTAGGCTTCAGCTCGAGTTCTTCCTCATCTTCAGGTGACCTCTAAATGCATCTTAATGCTTCGCTCATCTCTTTGAGCTTATATCAAATTTCATCTTTGGTGTTATTGGAAGGTGGCATTCCTCTAATTGAGCCCGTGATAGTTAACTTGTTAAAGTCATCCCAAATATATTGATGGTCATGGATAAGGGCTTATTAGCCTCGTTGATCTTTCCCACCTTCTCGACAAGAGCACCATAAATCTAGAATGTTCATATTGACTTCTAAAGATTTAACGAACAAATTCTCAACTTGTTATTGTAATAGGATAGAGTTTCATACAATGATTAGAAACTTGAGGATTTGTAGCACATAGATGGCTCGATGGTAATATGCATTCCTTGTTACAGGGGTGGTACATCTCAATACATGTTGGTACATATTAGTTCAAAAGGAAAAGGCATACTGATTGGTATGGTGTTGATACGCCTTGATAGCACAATATCACAAGATAGGGGCCCAGTTTGCTCAACACTATCGCCAATTGGCCCCTATCATACCACCTCATAGCTGGTGAGGTGCTTGTATCAGGCCAGCACACACAAGATTTCTTCCATTGGTTTCACATCATCAAAAATATTGAAATCTCTGATTGATTCTGCATGATATTCGTTTTTATCCTCTATAGGAGTTTAGGTGATTTACCATAATTAGTATGTTGGTGTCTTTGATGATAACATATGATATTAATTCTTCATTAGAATTTGGTTTGGAACAAAGACTTTCTTATACATGCAATCTCCACAATGTTGTGTTGACTTTACAATTTGATTAAAACTTAAGCATGGCGTGCATAGTTGTTCACCATGCAAGAGTTTGAGATTGGCTTCTTGTATCCTTTCCTCATTTCATCTATTGTGTAGATCACCTTCTATGCAGCTTCAAATATCTGTTGTCTGCAATACATGAACTTGATGCACCACCATGTTGTTGATTTGTATTGCTCTTTGGCTTCTATACCAATTTATTGTATTGTGTTGTTTTCATAGAATAAATAAATACAAGAAAAAAAAGAAAAAAGGAGGAGAATACAGAACATTGAAACTTGAAATTAAACATAATCCTGCTGTTGTTTGCTAAAAAGGAACCCCTACATGTATAGAAAGCATGAGATGCTTTCGATGAGTAGTCTGGCCACTGACCACTTTATTTTACTTGTCCTCCCCATCTTATGAGGACTTTCAGATCTTTCTCCATACTTTACTCTTGGCAAGGACTGTTAAGAGAAACAACTATTTAAGACATCCTACCAATTGTTTGGTGATTAGGCAACACAAAGAGGTTCTCATGGGAGTCAACGGTCAAATGTTTACATACCTTAACATGTCATATTCTTGCCACTGTATATCTCAGTCCATCAAAAAATCTGAGACCCATGCCTTCTCAGTACACACAGGCATAGATACAGGCACGCACGCAAGTGCACACACACATATACAACAAATATGAAACTAAATAGGCCATATATAGCCTATTTAATTTCATGTTTGTTGCATGCATGTATATATAAGTAGCAACAAATATGAAATTAAATATTCCTTCCTAATAAATTTAAGATTCTGGACTGCTATAAAAGATAACTATATACTTTTCTCATGTGAGTTGGCTCCTGGTTAATTTTCCTGAATAAGTACATATTGTTGGTCCAAATAGATAGATATCTCTTATTTTATTTTAGGTTATTTACTAAATTCTTTTACTAATACATAACTATGACCAAGATTTGCTATCTCAGTACCAAACTCTGTATCTGCACCATGTTGGTAGAATGTCGGCATGCCAGCTATGAGGGTCGGTTTTATGTACCGGCACTCGATATGCCCCCTTGTACCAAGTATCTGTTTGATACTGATATGGTACGATATGCCTGGTAACAGTGCGGTTTGTTTGGTACAGGACAATATGACTCGATATCGTGAACCTTGGATGTGCCCCTCCATGGTTATAACCCTTCCAAAGCTCATATAAACACTTCAATAAGCAATTTACTTTGCATTAAGCAATAAGTCTATATGAGAAACTTTAAATATCATTTATGAAATTGAGGACCAGTAGCTCCCAATTATTCTATTGGCTTCTTATTTTCCATGATATTTTTAGAGCTCCTGCATCTTTGTATCCCATTTCTGTTGATATATCATACAGCTATGAACCATAGCTGTGATTAAAATGATAGGTTTCAGGTTGGCTATGATCATGCACTGTGATAGCCATAATTTTTGAAGCCTATGATTGATCCTATAAGGGTTTTTATCTCTAAAATTGGGGATTAAGATCTAAGTTCTGGTTTATGTCTATGTTTTTCACCTCATGATTATGGTATCACTTATTATGGGAACTGCTCCTTTATGATAGTTACAGTCTTCTGCTGCACTCTGCGATCCTCCACAATATCAATGAGAGCCCAAATCTTTGCCCCTTATTTTCTCTTATAGACTGAAAATTTTCAGCTGTGAATGATTGATGCTACTGGAATGTCAGTTAGCAACTAAACATTACCTGATTATGACCCTAAGGCTGCAGTAAGTGAAGTTTCCATTTATATATTGTCTATCGATAGGTTTTCAATCGCATTAGTCTTGGGATCTATGGTGCCATTTTCCATGTTGTGTTTTGTCCCACATTGAAGTTGTTGTAACCTATTTGCAATTTCAATAGGAGAAGAGGCAAGCTGTAAATGAAGGGACCACCCTTAAGTAAAAGCAAGACTGTTTAATTTTTTTGTGGAGAACCAAGGTATTCTCCTTGCAAAAGAGCTCAATTTGATCAAAAATGTGCAACGAACCTGTTTACAATTCAACAGAAATTAATATTTGATTTTCTCTCTCTTTGAAACTTCAGCAACTGGTGAACTGTTTTGTCTGCTTGTTCTCATCATAAGCATTTGTCCCATCGTGAAAATTACATTCTGTATAAACATACATGTCCTGCCTATGCATTTTCAGAATATTGTCTGTGGTCATTTGGCTTGTATGGACATAGTACATGTTCACATAGTCACAGTCAACATGGTATATCTGATTATGGTCTGTTATTTTCTCATGCTTGACGTTTCCTATTATGTCCTTTTTTCGTTTTTCCCACATTGTTGTGGATCTGATTAGCAATATGGATGCTTTGTTGGATGCAGGCATATGAGGAAATTGCTAATTGCATTTCATGTTAATGTTCTTTGGCCTTAACTTGAAAAATGTAACTAAATTTACATACCAGATTCAAATACTCTGCATAAGCTTTAGGATTTTTCAGTTTTATCTAGTTATTTTGATATTATATGAAGATATTGATCTAATAGTTTTTTTTGGGCTCTTTCATTTTTCTTGTTTTTCATGGTTAATGAAAAAACTTCCAGATATCAGCTATCTGTTCTTTCACAAATGTAATCAACTCATTAAACCAAGGTCCACAATCTAGTACAGGCACTGCCGGTATGTTATTGGTTCAGTATGGTATGATGGATAAGGTATGATATGCATACCATTTTGAGATAGCTCTCAAGCCATTTTTCTTACTTTTTTTTGTGAAAAAATCTCTATCACCTCAGCATGGGTTGGTATGCATCCTAGTTCACCTTGGTACATAATGGTTATAGTACACCTCGATATGGGGGCTTGTATTGACCCGAATACAATTTTCATACCAGTTCTGATCCGGTATGGTATGGTACAGTGATACCTCATAGTACGACAATGCTTGCATTAAACTGTATATCCTTGTTAACTTATTAGAAGTAGAAACAAAGTGGTGATGTTCTTAGTCACCTTTTTTACATGGAAGTAGTTGTCTGATAATTATTTTGAATATAATGTAAGTGATTTGATGCTTTTAGAACTCAACATGATATTAAGGGATGTATTTGTCTTCTTGTCTAGGAGTTTTCTTTTAATGTCTTCTTTACGAGATGGAACTTGCTCTAAGTAAAATTATTGATGACTCCCTTCCTTTGTCTTTCCCGTCTCATGTTTCATCTTTAGTAAACCATTAACTTTCTTGCTTTTCTCATTTTCGACTCTATAGTGGCTTTGAACCAGGGATCTTCATAGTTGGACTCATTTTGCCTTGCAAATTATAATATAGTTCTGTGATATCATGGGGAACTTGTATTTTTTTCATAGTCATGGCTGTAATGTTTTCCAGTTGGTGATATTGTTATTTTATTGTTTTGGCTATCTATGCAACTTTACTGTTGCTTCTTGTTTGTTGTACACTTAACCTTGCTCGTGCATCAATGTTGAGTCTATATGATTCTTGTTTCCTAGCTGTGTGTTGTATCAAACATTGTGTTCAATAACAATTTTGAGTAATTTTCTTCTTGAGTCAGTTCCCCTGTTTGGAGCTGATTTGGCACATGTATCTGGCTCAAGAAGCAAAATGAAGAGAGTTTTATTTAGTAAAAGATTCTTTTTATGAAGCTGGTGTTCTAATGAATCATAAATTTCTTCCCTTTTACTGAAGGAGATCAGCATAAGATTCTATTTGAAGTAGCTTTAAAAAGGCTTCCAGATTAAGGTGATGGGATATCGGGAAAACTTGGAATTCTACTTCAATCTCTCACGCAAAGAGCTTCAGGTGTTGTGCAAAAGCCACAACCTTCCTGCAAATAGAAGTAATTCTCAATTAGCCAAGTCACTGGCTTTATTTCTAAGGGTATGACCATACACTTGTTATTGCACCTCATCCACCTGTACAGTATGTATTTTAAAGTTTATATTCAAATCTAAAATCTAATTGTTTAAAGAATTGTACAGAAAGAAAATGCCACATCTTCAATGCTGAGACCATTGGTGCCAGAATCAAATGCTAAAGAAACAGTCAATCCTCTGGAGGAAACTACTAGAGGTATGCTTCATATATCCATCAACAAGTTGCAAATATGGAAGTTGCTTAAAATTATCCAAAACAATATATTAAAGAACAGAGTGTTCTTGATTCATTAATCTTGGAAAGATGTTGTAGGAGCATTTGAAAAAAGCAACTCTTCCAGGATTGATAACCATGGACTGGCATCTGGGATTAATAGGAAGCTAAATGATGATCAGCCACATTCTCGTGCAAGAAATCAGATGGAAAGTGGTAGCCACTTGATAGGCCAAACATCAGAGAAGGTATAGCTCTAAACTCATGCATGATCTCTTATTGCTTTTAGTTCATGGAGATTCTTTTCCTTCAACTGAACATATGTGAGGATCTGTTCATCTTCTGCTGGCTGCTTAATGTCATCGATAATAACATGTACATGGGATCTTAATTATCTGAGCATTTATTTCTCTTGCTTTTGTTTTATACATCAATACAGGCATATGATACAGCTGCAAATGTGGTTTGTTCATACCCTATTAATATTGAAACCATGGAAGGTTTTGGTTCTTCTACTTCTGAACCTAGTGATATGGGCGCAATATCTCAGGTTGCTGCTGAGATCCACCATATTACAGCAGTGCCAGAACTTCATTTTGATAGCAATTATGTTGCTTTTATGAATGGATCGCGGAAAGCCTTAGAGCTGAGCTGTGGTCAGAAATTACCAATTCATGCTGTGACCAATGCTGGGACTTCTAATATGACACCATGTGGACATAAAAGAGCTGGTGATTGTTCCAGAGAAAGTGGTTTTGTATCTTCTGATGAAACTTCTACAAAAGTGCTTCCTTCACTCCAATTTTTGTGATGTCCGAGAAGGGAATTAATCTATATGTAGATTTGAATCATAGCCCATCAGAATGGATCAACAGCTTGAAGGACGAAGTGTGCATTCATCCAGAAGCACAAAACCATGAATCAAAGACTATTTCCACTTGTATTAGTGGCTTGGCAGATGCTGATGAACATATGAAAATTTCACCATCTGGGAGCACTGGAATATGCATTCAAACCAATGGGGCTGAGAAGAACACTGGATGTACCAATTCTTCCTTCAGTTCAGTTGTTAGTGAGAATTGTCAATCTGAGGCCTGTCCACAAGATACAACTGTTGTAACTTCTCGAGTCTCTGTATTGACATCAAGTAGTATCCCTGTTGAAACATCTGGTTCTCTGGAGGCGAATCAAGTGGTTTCATCTTCCTGTGTAACAAATTCTGATGTTCACGACCACATGGCATCTGATACTACATCTTGTCCCAGAGATGAGCAGGTCCTACATCATGACTCTGGTGATGCTTCTTTTAGGATTGATAAGAGCAATTCATCAATACCTGATACTTCTATCAAATCTGTTGGCAACATAGATTCAAGTCTTGATGGAAACACTAAACCTGAAACAGATGAGTGTTGCACTCTGAAGATAGCAAGTGCTGATTTTAATAATGTAGAAGCTGGTGCTTTAGACAAACCCATGAATGGTATCTGCAGGAGAAATAATGTTCTAATATCTAATGGAATGCAAGATAGTGTGGAAGCATCTTATGCGGGCTATTCTGAAAATCATAGTGGAGCACGTGAACTTCCAACTGAAAGAGAGCGCATGGAAGTATTACCAGAAGCCACAGGTCACCTCAAGATTTTATCAAATTCCGGCCAAATTGATGGGCAAATGTTATTGGATCATCCAATGACTGATGCACAATCAGATGCAGGGTCCACCGACAATCTTTCTAATCAGCATGCGTGTGGTAGCTTTGGAAATTCTGTTTCTGATGATCCGTTGTCAGCATTTGGGATGAAATGGTATTACTCCTTTTTTCTTAACTAAGTGTTATATTGCACTACTAGCAGAAAATGTGCAAGGAATTCTAGGATTTATTCAAGGATTATAATTGTCAACCCATCCCACACTTTAAAAAAAAAAGATCTAAAAGTGCGTACTGTATGGCAGCCGATTGTATATTTTACTCATGCATGAACCAGATCCAACTTGACAAATGACTGTCACCAATTTTTTTGACTGAGCTCCACTAACACAATAAATGACTAGAATATGCTTCAAAGTTCATTTTTTGCCACTTTATGATGGGTTATAGTTTATACTATGACTCTTTTGCTTGATCTTCTCAGTACAAGAGATAATTAGGCGGTTGCTTCTACTTTGTTTGCTTCTCAAGTTTTTTGATTGACAAGTGATTTGTTAAGGTCTTCCTATCCATTACTTGCATACATCTAGGTAATTGGGATCCTCATGTTATAGCTGAATGATGCATATGTTTCAAAAATTTAAGGGCTTTTAGCTTGTACCGGAGGTTTATGAACTTGCATCATTTGGCAATCAGCTTGTGACTTTCATTTGAAGTGTAAGAGGTATCTTTTAAAACTCAAATCGTCTCTCATGAGAACCATAATGGTTACTCTTGTACGTTCAACATTTAGTATTCCTGTTGCTTGAACCGTGTCATGAGTATGTGCAACCATGCTATCTGCAATAAGTAAAACTCTTGAACCAATAGGATCAGAATCCTTAGAGGAGGAATCTCACAACTTGAGTTAGTGCCTTATTAGTTATTTCTTCTCATTACCTGCTTCATATTAGGCTATTATTTACTATTTGTCTTATTTGGTGCTCTCTTCCTGGGTTAAGTTCACATATGCAATGGGGACTCAGATGACTTGGTCATGCTATGCAAGGTGCAGTTTCCAGAAGTTGTTGTTGATAATTGATACAATGATGTTTCTTATTCTTGCTTCTTTTTTTATCTCTCAATTTGAGGTAGACCTAGAATTAAATAAAGTTGAGATATACTTTTGGTGAATTGGCATATGGGACTTTCCTCCATGTTGCGAAGACCTGAAAATCTATGCTTTCTGTGTGCAGGTTAAAAGCAATCCAATGAAGGGGAAAGATGGCTCAGAGTAATCTTTGTTTCAATAAAGCTTAGTTTGTGTCCTTCACAAATTTATTCTAAATAACTCTTGGTTGCTTGGTTATGCAGATGCTCACAATTTCAGAACACCTTCGACAAAAGTTCTAAAAGAGCTCACGATCCAGAGTCTGCTGAGGAGCTCCAGAGTAAAAGGCAGCATGTTTGTGGTGAAAAGAGTGCAATGATGAATTTAAGAAGCTCTAAGACTTCAGCAAAAGAAACTCCATGTGATCCTGCTGTCTTTCCTAGACGTTCCACACGGCTTGTTTCTAAGGTTTAATCAGATCTTTTATTAGAATTCTCTTTTGTTTTTATCTTTAATAAGCAGTCGAAAAAGGATTAGCAGTAGATTGTATTTTTTTGTGTTCACATGATTCTTATGGTAATCATGTTTTACAAAACACAAACATAATAAATAAGCCATGTTTCTTAACTTGGGTCAGCCAAATCGATCCTATTTCTCTCTACCTAACCAAGTTTTCTTTTTCTTTTTCTTCTTTTTTTTTTCAGATAGCAAATTTCTATCATTTTTCACAACCTCCAAGTCTTCTTTAGTCTCGCCCTCTTTTCCGACCCATCCGTGTCTCAACTTTTATCAAGCCCATTCAGATCTTCATAATGTCTAATTCTAATATCTAATGTATTGTTGGATTATAATTAAAAATTCTTGAATCCAACAGTAATCTTAAGACGAGAATTTTTACTACTAGATTGTTTCAAGTTTCATTGTCATCTGTCCAATCATGTGAGAAATCATTGGACGTGCTCCCTTGTGGACAACTGCTGGTTGCTGAGGCTATGCTTTATATGGCAGTATGGGTGAGGGTTTTAATTCATTACTTGTGGTTTTCAATTTTATTTTAATTTTTGGTGCCTTGTGCATGATAACCCATATGGGAGGTTGCAATCGCAGGGTTGAACTAATGCCATGGTATCAACTGAGCCTCAGTACTCATTCGTTTAGACATTTTATCTGGGAGCTGTTGTATGGTTGTTAGTATTTGGTTTGACAAGCTATGTACTTTTCTTCCAGTTGTGCACCTCATAACTTATGGGTGAAAGTTTACCATCATAATTCACTTCTCCTGCTGCTTTTTTGTTTCTTTTCCTTTTTGTTTTTGTTTTTTGTTTTTTGGGGGGGGGGGGTGTGTTGGAATTGTAGAAAAAATGAATGACATGGTATATATGGATCCAGTTGTTTATGTTAGATTTCATTATATATGCTTCAGTTTGCCTTTTGGGTCTAAATTATGTCCCAAGGCTGTAACATGATTGTCATATCTGATTGGCTTGATAAGCTATATAATCTTTTTTTCTAATGTTTGCTTCACCTTCCCTGTGCAGTGAAATCGAAGTTAATCAAAGTTTGTCAGGTGGTGTTGGTCTGGATTCAGATCGTTCATCACTCTTTTTCACTCAAGTGTAGATTTTATTCGGCAGAAATGTGCACAAAAAATCCAGGACATTGAACCATCCCCTTTTCTCATGAAGTGGAAATTGTAGGCTGCAGCAGCCTCATGTTGGAAGTTTACTACAAATGGCAACATATTGCATGAAGTGATATGAGTCTCCCTAGAAATATCTAGCATTTCGTTAGATCGCTTGAACTTGCTGATTGTCCACTAAGTAATTTCTCTCTTTTGGTTGTAGCCGATGCAGCATTCATGCCCTCTTTCCAAACATTCATTTTGTGTTGGAAGAAATTATCTACAACACAGTACAGCTTCAAACTACCATGTTCATCATTTATACCAACTTTGTATAAACTTGAGCAAAGCTTCTGCATCCAATAGTATCGAAGTTGCAACTCTAAACATTCCGTTACAGGGAGTTGGTGGAACTTTGTAGCCTTACATTGATACGGTAGTTTGTTATGCAGCTTCTATGCACTTACATAAATGGAATTCCTGTCTGGAGAGGCTGCAAGGAGGAATGAAGGTGAGAGGTCAAAGTAAAAAAAAAAAGAAGAAGAAAAAGGAAAAAAAAAAAAAACAAAGGCTTGACACTATTGGTTTCCTGTTTTGTTAATTCAATTGGCATGCTCCTACCTCTCTTGGTTCTAATTGAGACACTATGATGGGTCTTTCCTTTCATGCTATAGGCAGTTGAGCCTAACTTTAGCATTCTATGTGACCGACAGTGCTTATATAGCTGGCTACAGATGATTGAAAGTTGATACTATTCTGCTCATTTTATGCTGGAGTGTACAGGAGGCTTGTTCTGGCCTTCATAATAATAAATTTCACAGCTCATAAGGTGCATGATCCATCAGTTCATTGCTCCAAAGGTAATATTACTTAGTTTTGTTTTTAATTCCTGGTTGTGCAGGTGTGAGTAAAATCCATCATGCGCTTGGAATGAGCCATCATGTGTCCTTTGCTTGTTGAAAGAATCAGTGGTGAAGAATTCATCTCATTGTCAGGAAATTTAATTTGGGATTGTGCTTTTATTATTATTATTTTCTGAATGAATAAGGAGGAGGCAAGGTACTCCCCCTAATTTTATTAAGAAAAGATTTACAGAGACATATTGCAGGAGTGCAACAGGAGAAAGGAAAATAGTGGTGACAACATATTTGTCAACTTGACATGATTTCAAGGAGGTCCATGGAGCTCCTATAAAAAGGGCATCTGGGGAATGGATGAGTTGTGGTTTTCAGACCTGGGGTACATTGGGGGCATCCAGAACTGACGACCTATCTTTTTTTCTTGCAAGCACTTTCCCTGTGTGCAGTTTATTTTCAGGGCCAGCCAAAGCAACACTTTGATTTTCAGAGAGGCACCCTTAGCCTTCCTGATGATTTTTGTGACAGGAACAAGGGACACCTCCCAAGTTGATGAACCTGTACAAGGAATCAACACTCAGTTCCCTTCAAACCTCAAAATTGGGGGTATCGCCAAGACTGGTTGATCTAACCATAGAGAGAAGGTCCAGCAGTAGATCAATTTGGGAAGGTTACAACATGATGAGTGGTTGAAGGAGATTGATCCTCCATTGCGAGGCCCTCCAATTTCATTGCGATGCTACTGATGAGTTGTTTTGGCTGCTCTGCATGGTTCCTGGAAGAGAGATATGAGGGGTTAGGGCCAATCCGACAATCTTTGCAAAACCTAATGTCCTCTCCATTACCCAATTTGAAAGCCGTGCAGCTCCGAAAGGCATCCAATTCTTTGCGCACGTCCTTCTAAATTGGTGATATCCTCTTTAGTCATCTCTTAACCCTCGTACCGGGCTCCTACCTTGCATTGTAATCAGTACAAATTTGTTTCCACTAGACGTGCACCAGAAGCATCAGATTTGTTCAAGAATTTCAAAGCTCATATATCCAAGAGTGAGAGGTTCATATTTCTCATAGTCTCAAGGGCAAGACCACCTCATCCATCCTCTGTACTCGTTGTCCCACCCAACAGGATATTTAAATCCATCAGCAGTATCTTTGCCTGTCCATGGAAAACACGCCTTCTGTGGTCTATTTTGTTTGCCACCCACTTTGGGAGTTTGAAAATTGACATGCGGTAAGAGGGCGACACAGTCAAAACAACATTGATGAGAGTGATTCTTACACCCATGGATGGTAATCTATCTTACCAAGAGGCTAGCCTGGATGAGAGCTTCTCCGGTAGAGGCAGCATTCGTGCTTAGTGAGTCTCTTGTTACTCGATGACATATTTTGAATGGAAAGGAGTCCTTCTTGCAATTGATCATGGTGGCTAATGTTGAGGCCTAATATTCTTTCGTATTGAACAATGAATGGAGCTCTTGGGAAGGTTAATTTTGAGTCCCACCACACATTCAAAGGCAAGGAATATCGCTTTGATAGCTATAACGGACATTTTCTTCTCAACACAAAATAGCAAAGCACCATCTACAAAAGAAGACTTTTGAAGCCATTGAGAGAATAATTACTGCTGATACCTTTAGAGAGAGTGACCCTGCTTGCTTGAGTAGTATGGAGAGAACATCGATGTGAAGAATGGTCCCTTGCTTCCTGTCCGGTTGTAAGAGACTAGCATTGTATGAGTGCTAGGGAAGTTTTTAATGAAAAACAACTGGAGATTATTTCTTAACTAGATGGATTTTATAGACTCGATGTCTTTGTATTATCATATTAGTATATAAAGTACGTAACATGTAATATGTGTATCAAAAAAGCTTCATTGATCAAGAGATAGTTTACAAGGAATATATAAATTAATTAGGAAGAAAGATATTTTATAAAATAGAATTTTGATGCCATTCTGGATTAAAAAACAAGAAGAGAAGAAGAAAGGAGGAAGAGAAGGAGAAAAGAAAAGAAAGAAAGCAAAAGATTAAATGAAGATACATAAATATAAATTAAAGAAAGACTTGATCTTTAGAGGTTAGTGTTCATAAATTAAAAAAATGAATATTGTTTATTTTGGAAAACCTCTTCTTTAAACGGCATTTTCAAATGAAGAGACTGAATATTATGGTTAAATGAGAGAATGAAAAAAATGAAGCATAAAGTAGAGACATCATTGATTTTAAGTTAAATTGCATTTCCAAAAGAAAATGAAGACAACAATTTTGTTCACTGAAAAAAGAAACTCAAACAGAAAAATAAAAAAAAATAACTAAAATAATAAAAATAAAGATATTGCCTTTATGAAGGATTGGACTATGAGAAATCTTTGATCTTTAGAGTAAATTTGTATTCTCAAATTAAAAAAAACAAAATTATTTGTTTCTAAAATATTAAATTGCATTTTCAAAATGAAAAGATTGAATATTATGGTAAAAAAAGAAACAGAAAATAAATCACAAACTAGAGAAAATATCTATTTTAAGTTAAATTGCATTTGGAAATGAAAAAGTGAATATATTGTATTTTTTAAGACACAGAAAATTTGTTCCACTGAAAAACTGAATATACTGTATTGTAAGAAATACAGAACATCTATTCCATTAAAAGAGAAAATAGAAAAAAAAGATAAACAAAAAAATTACCTAAAATGTAAAAGGATTAAAATATTGTCCCATTCAGGATCGAACCATAAGAAATCCTTGTTCTTCTTAGCTACGCTGTACTCTCAAACGAAGAAAAACGGTTATTATTATATATATATTTTAAAAATTCTTTATTAAAAGATAAATCAGGATCGAACTACGGACCTTCAGTTTACAAGACTGACGCTCTACCACTGAGCTATAAGGGCTTTGAACGTACAGCTTGTTGGCAAAATCCATATGTAATAATATTATATTTTTAGAAGGAATGATAATTAGACTAGACTAACTAATTAGCCTTTGAACCATTTACTTTCTCATGTTTGTTTATTTAATCTCTTGAATAACTTTTTACATGGGTAACATGAGGAAACCTTACCAACATTGCATGCTGGTGTTGGTGAATGATCTAATGGTTTGGATAATGGACCTATGGATCCATATTTCAACCGCCTCACTGATCCATAGCCGGTTGTAACGTTGTGTACAATATGTCTTGCCCAAACCCAATGTGAAGGCCCGATATACTTTTATTATCGGAACCCAGACCTGAACTAAAACATAGAAATGCTTGTATTGATGAAAGATCTGAACCTGGTTACAGTTGTGTATAATATATGTCTTAACGTATCCGAACGTGATCCAAAGACCCAATATATTTTATTGCCTGTACGTGAAACCGACCCGAAGATTTGATACAGTACCCAAATCCAAACCCAACAGAGTCCTCCAATAGGCTGGATATTATTTAGATATATTTTAGTATCCACATCTCCAACAGGTCTGGGTTTAAATATTGAAACACAGGTCTGATCCATCCGACAGCACTCCCAGCAAGGCCAATTTCCAGCATCTTTGGTTGCTTTACCACCTAGCAGCTTTGAGCAAAGTCAAAGAGGGAAAAAGTTTAAAAAGGACCTCTTTTATATATATATATATATAT
>KE504952.1:592155-612616 GCA_000441515.1 Elaeis oleifera
GTGTATATATATATATGTGTATATATATATGTGTATATATATATATATATATATGTATGTATATTATCAGTAAGTTTTTATTCAGATGGATGTAGATCTGAAACCCAGTGTTTGGACTTTTCTAGACCAAACCATTCATATAACTATATTAGTTTAATAATTAATATCAATCATTATAATTATTGTCATATTATGGTAGCAGTTATTATTTTTTGTACATCTTCATATTACAGCTATATTATTATATTATATTTTACTATTTAATATTATTATATTGTTATATAATATTGTGATAATTATTTTTGTTCATTTACAACTACTATATATAATATGATAATGTCATGATAACTTTTATTACTAATCGTAAATATAAGGTAATATATTATATTGCATTATATATCAGGATACTATTATATATTATTATATGATAATAAATATTATTATAATTATATTATAATATGATAACATCAATGGAGTTAATCTTACCATATCAAATTACAGGGTGATCATACCATCTCCATATTAAACAACCAAATACAAGAACAATGGTTGCGGTTTTTACATCGGAGCGGGCCAAACAAGACTTGCAAGCATAAATGTAGTATTTGTGGTTGTAGCTGCATCTAGAAATGCAAGCATTCAAACAACCCAACTATTTTTAACTCATTTAAACCAACAAATTAGAAATCACATTGGATACGTCGCATTATATTGTTTTGATTTTTCTTTATATATAGGACAAAAAAGACATCCAGGAACGTTGGGAAATGCTGAGGACTGAGTCGTCGTTGGAACCCCACAAAGGGACAGATATTAACTGTCAATTCCGATATTGAAAGGTCGACAGCTACCTGCCGGACTAGTACGCACCTGCTCACCTCACCGATTTCAAATAAATGAATTTAGTGGATTCCACCGGAAATGTTTCTTTTTTTTTGGTTAAGTGAAAGTGGTTCATATATTAATGATCCAATAAACCATAGATATGGCAAATTCTAACTGCTATGCTGATCCAAATTAGTACATGCTAGGCCAAAACATCAAACTTTGTGAACCAAACAAGTTCCTTTTTTGGCTTGCGACAATATACTGCCAATATCATCTATCTTGTCATGTCTAAAGTTCATTGATCTTATGCGTGAGCCGAGGATTGGTGCGAATCTATGGAGATAAGTAGGTTTCAAGTGGTTTTGAGAAGGGGTCAAATGTATTGTAGGAAGAAATTTATAGCCATGAGAAGTGGATACTTTGGTATTAGATCCCCCCCCCTTCTCAAGTTGAGTTCAACAAGCTCTGCATTGAATCCAGTCACGCAATTTGTGAAGGGCCGTAGGTTATTCAAATCATTTGACTATCCTTCCCCCTAGCTTTAACTGATATTGATTGCAGCAAGAGGCTCCATTGAGACCAAGACAGTGAACACTTCAAGTGTCAGGCACCTCCTGCCAAGTCATGACTCTTGGTCCATCTACTACGGATTTTATCACTTTGTTAATTTCTTCAAAAATCTTACTCCACTAAAATCAGGTTGTGAATTTTACATAAAGAATCTATTTAACTATTAATTTATAGAGATGCTCTTTTTTTTTTTTTGCCTAATAGAATGATAAGGGTTCGTAGGTAGCTTTGCATCTAAACACAATTACAAGATAAGTGATACTTATTTACTGAACATCTTGTACATATTTATTGAATATTATATGTGTATAGTGTGCGATATGTATTTGTCCAGAATCTATTTGGAAAAAGTTAGTGGAACTGGATAGAATTTTCTATAGGATCATGGATTACATAGCTTATTTAATTAAAATATATATCAACTCAAATTTTTCTCGAACATAAATTTTTTGGGAAGAAAAGAAGATATTCTTATTTTTTAATCCTACAATCCCATAGGCCCATGAATAAGATTTATCTAGAATGGGTCTTTAAAAGAAAACGGGTTGAGTAGGCTAACAGGTCCAATTC
Organism: Elaeis oleifera; assembly: GCA_000441515.1. Classification (NCBI taxonomy): domain Eukaryota; kingdom Viridiplantae; phylum Streptophyta; class Magnoliopsida; order Arecales; family Arecaceae; genus Elaeis; species Elaeis oleifera. Next base: position 594,124 of record KE504952.1, read on the forward strand.
CTTTAGAAAATCTGATCTAATCTTATTGTATTTCTTGAATAAAATTATTCATAATTTTTTATATATGTACCATTTTGCAATAAAAATATAAGTCATTTATTTCTTATAATATTGATAATTAAATATATTTTTAATAAAAAAGTCTAATTAAGTTTTTTAGCAATTAAGTGGTTATTCAACCACGAGGAGGGCCGATTAGGAATTTTGGTATGACTAAACTTGACCTTACTCGCCAACTCCCCGCGCGCCCGCATCCACCCACGCCCCTTCCAAAAAATAAAATAAAATAAAAAATCAGGGTACTAAGTCACGCTTCCTTGTCTCCTGAACCGTCTCCTTCGGCTGAAGGGTGTCTAGGAGCCCGAGGCATTGTCTCTGTCACCCTGTAAGAAAATTGGGAATTTAATCCCCACTTTATTTGCTAAATAATAATCTTATATTTTTATAAATTAGCTTATAGCCGACGCATTTATTATTCTTCTCTACTTATTTATGTGTGTGTATCTATATACAGATAATAAATGACAATAAAATAGAAGCGTTAAAGGAGATCGCGAGCCGCTGCCCCCTTCTGGAGGCAGTCAAGTATCCGAAGTGAGTCCGATCGATCGCTGCCCTTTGATTTCAATTCTTTTTTTCCTCCTCCTCCTCTCAGCCATCATCCAGACAGCAAATCGGGTTCGGGAAAAGAAAAAAAATTTGATTTTTATTTTTTTAAACTTTTCTCATCTGGTTGCAGGCTTTGATTCTGTCAATTTCAATTGCAGGCTGATTCCGATCGTTAAAGAAGAGTTTTTGACACCTGAGTTCTTGGATTTTGTTATGTATTGAGAATTTCTTCCTCAGTTTTGCTAGATTTTTTTGTTTTTGTTTCAATTCTGTATAGAAGGAAAAATTGATGGGCATTGATAAGGTTTTTGGAGAGTCTGGAAAATTCCTTGAATCGGACTTTAAGGAACTCTTATCTGATGAAATTGCTATAAGAATTTTGGGATTTCTTCAGTATTTTTTGATTCAAAAATTTTGATTCGATAACATTGAGGAAGGGAAATAAAAGGGGAGGTGGAAAGGGAAGGAAGAAGAAATGGGGTTATGTCGAGGCGGGTGTTGCCTGCCTGTGCAAATCTCTGTTGCTTCTGCCCTTCACTGAGGGCACGGTCACGACTGCCAGTTAAACGCTACAAGAAGCTCCTAGCCAATATCTTTCCTCAGTCTCTGGTGAAGTTCTTAACTTTGCTGATCTATTTAGTATTTTTTTAATAATTATCAATCAATATAACTGATATAATTGATCGGAAGCTCAGTTGGCTTTGCTTTTTTTTTTGCCCAACAGTACATATTGGATTTGCTTAAGTATGTTGGTGATACTCGTGCATTGTTTTTTCACTCGTTTGATTATAGTAGTCTTGTTCTTGCTTAAGAAGTCCTTTAGAGCTTTATGGTCAAAACTTGTAGCAAACTGAAGATCAAGATGAGCTACAATGTTTATCTAGTTAATTCTTCTGTTATAGCCCTGTCTTGTGTCATTCATGTATTTCTTGGGACTTTTTCGGTTCTGTTCTTAATTTTATGCTCATTGTGAAGCATAACACAATTGAGATATAAAGCAGAGGATATTTAGACATGCCATAAGAATGATGTTATTTGATTCAAATCTGCAAAGAATCTTGGTGAACATGTGACATCTTGAATCATTCCTTGATGGCAGCTCTGTTTACCATGCTAGCCTACAATCCTTGTGTTTGTTGTCCCATCTATGATGGCGAAAGCATACCCAAATGAGCACCTGTTTTCTTGACAAGAACTTATACAGCAATGCCACGAGGACTCCCCCTTATGAGCAGATTTGTTAATTAGCATTGTAAAACTGATGACATGCAAGCCCATGCAATAAGCTTTGGTCCATGGCATGTCTTTCAGAATCTAGTTAATTCATGAATAAATGTTGTCATCAAAGATTTCCTCGAAAGATACATTCTATGCTATCTTTTCTACTTGACATCCTTGAGTCAAGTAATGACACTGCCTAATCTTGCGACTCATATTTGTCTTGTCCAAAGGGTTCTGATAGTAAGAACCAAATCAAAGTCCTGTAACTTCTACTATGTTACTAAGCCTCCTTTCTTGGGCTTGTATACTGTAACTATAAGGAAAAAAATAACCATCTTCTCCTTGTTGAAAAATGTCTAACGAGAGTCACCACCCAAATCCCATCGAAATGTCACTTTAAAAGTTCAAATTTTTAATAGAGTTTTATGAGAATGGCCTGTTGCTTGCAATTTGTTCACGGTTGCTTTTGCTTGACATCTCTTACAGCGGGTAAGCGATGTTGGTCTCAGATCTCTCTGTGTTTGCCACTAAAATTACATAAATCTCTGTCCTAGTGTGTATATTCATCCATTTCACCAGTTTGTTACCCAATTGGGTTAGTTTCTGAATACTAGAACCATCAAAATACTCCCATCACTCTAGCAATAATTATCTGCTTCCAATACAGTGAGAATTTGTAAATCTAGCAAATTTGTATCTATTTTTTATCTTGTTCCAGCATTCAACTTTTTACTCCATATTCTTTATAACCTATCACTAGTTTTTTAGGATAACAATTAGTCATTGTTTTCCAATAATAATATTTTAAATACTCTCCATTCAAAAATTGGTTATTCTATGTAAAATTTCTTCTTTTGAATCTTGAGAAGTAGTTGCCTTCAAAAAAATAGTTCTATTATTCTTTGCTTGTGTATTATTGTGGAGTGAGATAACCATCACATCTGCTTCACTCATATTTGCTGATTAAGTTCCTTCATAAATTTGTAGGATGGAGAACCAAATGATAGGATGATTAGCAAGCTTTGTGAATATGCTTCAAAAAATCCGATGCGGATGCCAAAGGTACTTCCTATGTCTATCGCATTATACTTTTGTGCTCTCTTGATTTGGATTGATGTGTCAAATTTAAGTACTGGATAATGTATGAAGTATTGGCATAAACTTTTAATTACAAACATACTTTGAGTTCATCCTTCAATCCGCTGTCTTATCAGGTGCAATGCCAGAAAATGTTACCTAGGCACTTTATTTATCTCCATTATAATGACTTTCTGCACACTGGATGCGCATGGTGTAAGACAGAGTTCCCTAAAAAATCTTAGCAGATCATTTTGATTGCTGTGTTCAAACAATTTGGAGTGCTAGACACTTGTAATTCTCCAGAAAATAAGTGACTATCACTTAAAAGTTTGCTGGTATTATTAAGTAAAAGTATTGCCTCTTAATAATTTTCTGTTTAACAAATCAGTAGTTTTACTAGTGAAATTGATTAATAAATTAGTATACTTGCTTTTTAGTTGGCTGAATATCATGGCCAAACAAGTTCAGCAACTTTAACTGTATTGTTAAGAATTTTCCTTTTCAGCCATTTAAATAACATGATTGAGCATCCAATATAGAGAAATTTAACAACATAATTATCCACCACAGTCGCATCAGTTAAGCACAGCTATACTTAATCAATCTGTCTCCAAATAATATAAATTGCAAGGTCCTTTTTACAGATCCTCCATTTTGGTTCAAGCCTAACTGATCTTCTTTGTAATCCTTTTTACTTAATTCACCTCCATTATTGATGATCTTTCCATAAAGATTTCCTCCCCTTTTTATCAGTTTTTCTACTTTCTATGACAACTCTATACTGGTATATGCTGCCAATTTTTCTCTTGAATTGATGTAGCTATGGAGCTCCATCAATTGTACACGCATTTAAGGCTGGCATTACTTAGTGTGGCCTACTATTTTCATCTTTGATATGATCATTCTATGTGCACCCATCATCTTTATTATGTAACTTACACAACACTGCCAAAACTATTGATTTTGAATAGATATTACTCTTTAGTCTCATTCACAGGCGACACTTAGACAATAAATACATAATGTACCTTGTCTTCCAGCCATATGTTATCTGTGGGATAACTCTATAAGTCAGTCCATCCATCCTTGTGATTATAGTTTCAAACTTAATAGTCAATATCTCTAAGGCCCTCTATGGTTTGTGAATAAGGAATATCTGAATAATTTTCTCCCCTCTGCATTCTTGTTCCATTCTATTTTCCTGATTTTCCAGGAAGAACTCTGACATTTGATTTGGATGGGAACCTGGGATAAACTGAATTGTTGCAAATGCTGTTTGGTGGGACAGACAGGAATCAGTCCAATTGAACATCCACCCCCTCCCCCACCACCCCGAAAAAAGGGCTTAATTATGCGAAAAACCCTGAACCTTTGGGGGTTTTAATTTCATCCTAAACTTTTATTTAGTGCAATCAGATCATAGAATTTTTAGATTGTTTCAATTTGGACCTTGGCTCCAATTTCTATTATCCTACGATAACAGAGTTATTACATGGCTTGCTTATGTGACGTCAGGTTGCTTATATGACAAAAGAAATTGACATAAGAGCATCCAGTTTAAACAATTAAAATTCCATGGCAAATAAACTATAAGAGAAGAGATCAATAGAAAAAGAAGGTAAGGGCTTACAAACCTAATCTCCCTTGCAAGCTCTCAATCCACTTGGAAAACCCCAAATCAGCAACACCATTCTCCTTCTCTGCAAAACAAACACAAAACAACATAAATGATGGGATAATGTGTGAAGAAGAGGCCAACAAAAAATCGCCAAAAACTAAATTAAACACAAAAAAAAGTAAAAGAAAAAGAAGGATTCAAAACCTGAAGAGATGAATGGATTGGATTGGAAGCTTGTAAGGCTAGCCTTGAGGAGGGCATAAAACATGTAGAACCTACAAATCCAAAGCACTGGGCTTTCAACTAGGGAGGAGGTGACCTTCCCATTTTGGCCATGGGGAAACGGCCTAAAGGAGATGCCTATAAGAAGGAAAGGTAACCAAAAAGGGGAGGAAAGGGGTCTTAGGCAAGTGAATGAGAGGATTCCTCTCATTGATGAGAGGCAAGTGGAATGGTGAAGCTGGGGTGAAAGAGGGTTGGAGGAGATAGAGATGCATTAACTTTGATATCTACTAATCTAAAAATGAAATTTCTTCCTTTATTCCAAGAAGGCGAAAAAGAGAGAGGATACAGACCCGAGGGAAGAGGATTTTTTTTAATCTTTCCATTGATAGAAACCTAGATGGAATAAGATGGAAGAAAAGAGAAGAGAAAGACTTCTAAAATTTTTTCAGACTAGCAAAAGGAAGCCACATAAGCTGATCATATGTCTCACGTGACAACTCAGTCACGACAATCAAACGAAAATTAGAGCCAAGGTTTTAATTGAAAGAATTTAGAAGTTCGATGACTTGATTGCACTAAATAAAAGTTCAAGCTGAAATTGAAACCCTAAAAATTTCGGGTTTTCGCATAATTAAGCAAAAAACACAATAAACAAAACAAAAGAATAGTTTTATTTGGCTTAAAGTGATTATATCCCATTTAGCAAATAAAGCAATGTGGTCCAAATAAGAATGTATTTTTGGCATTTGGCAGAGACTAAGGGTTTATTCACTAAGCAAACAGGGCCCAGGGTACTTTCAGTGCATCAACTGCCGCAACAATTTGCTTTGCAAATCTATTGAAATCTCATTCCATCTACTTCCCTTTGGCTCAGTTAGTATTACTGAACGCTTATCCACTGTAACTCTCCTTCACAATAGCACTCATGACAGCCCATATTTCATTAATCAGGAGAAAAAATCATCTGCAGATAGTGCACATCATGGGCTAACTTGTAGAACTAGAACTCCTAGTTCCATCATCAATAGTTGCCTGAAAAGACTGGGTCTTAGTATATAAGTTTGAATAGGATCTAGTCAGGATATTCATTAATCATCTGAAGCAATTTTTCAGAAATAATTATCAAAGCCATCTTATGTACCACCTTTACAATAAAATAGTTACATTATGATAATCATAAATGTAATCATCAAACCATGTCCTGACTACTTGATGTTGGTTTTATCTTATGAATGCTCATTCATCAAATCATTTTTGCTAGTGATTTCATAGTTTGAGCTTCTTATTATGATTGAAAATCTGCTTAATCCTTCAACCTTTCGGATCTAGGATAAGAGAAATAGGGTTTTATCTTGAAGTTGATTTTTTCGGCTGCATTTTGCCTAATAATGTGGGACCAAGTTGTTAAAGTAGGACCTTAGCCCAGCTATGTTTGGCACAGGATTCCTCTCCTTGTTAGGCTCAGTTATCATAAATAAGTTTCCTCGGTTTGGTTGAGCAATACTGGCATTTAAGTTTATGCTTTAAAATTGGAGGTCCTATTAGATCATAATTAGAATTCTGCTGATTGGTTTGGGGCATTGCTTGTTAACTTGTGCAAGGCATGTGAAACTTAGACTACCGTGTATATTGTGTTGATTTAGATGATGTTAATCTTCACAAAACTTGCTCTATATGTTAATTTAGGAAGAATAAAAGCCTCAAGAATATTAGTTTTTTGTCATTTATGTTACTTTCCCTGCAGATTACAAAGTGCTTGGAGCAAAGATTCTATAAGAATTGCGGAATGAACACTCCTGTCTTGCAAAAGCTGTGCCATGCATATATAGGAACTTTTAGCTTCATGTAAGGAGCAGATGTAAGTTTAAGGCATGTTTATATGCAATAAGTTGCTTGAATGCATATTTTGATTAACCATACATTTTTATTCACAGTTGATACATTTGCCTGGCATGATTAATGATTATGTATGTTTTCATCTATTAGTTCTTTTTTGAGTTTATATTGTCAGAACTTGCTTAAGTCTGTTGTCAATACTCGATAGTTTAAATAATGTACTCCAATAATATTTTCTGTTTCTGCTTTTAGAGACATTTGGATGCATGCTTATATTTCCACATAGATTTCTAATAGGACCAAACAATCAGCTTACTAATTTGTTTAAAAAGTTTGGAATTTGTCTTGAAGTAACTAACAAATTCAGGATGATTCCAGACTTTTAATGCTGATATACAGAGACCGGCTTCATCATCAGTTCTGCATATATTCCTTCCTCCATTCGTACTTACCTTAATTCTTGTGTTTATCCATTCTAATATATTTTATCATTCCACTTAGATAAGTGCCAGATCCATGTAGGCAACAAGGTGATTTTGGTGCAAATAGTTTCAGTTGTTGGATTCCAGTTTTGGGGATTGAGTTTACTGGCACAATGTTTAATGGATAACTCATCTAATGGCATTGGTATGCCCTTCTTTTTTTTTTTTTTTAATAGCAACGATTGACTAAGAGTGCCTAATCAAAACGCAGATATGTTGATTCCTTTAATAGATGTAGTGCCAGTGGATTTGCGATCACTACTGCCAGTTACCATAGTTGCCCACAGAGCTTAACCATTGAACACCTCAACTTTAGCTGTATTGCAAACAAGTTGCCATCAAAAGTTATGATATGGTGGACAGCACACTGAGTCAACTAGTGACCAATCATGGGAAAGTATTAGGCATGACAACACATGGGCTTACATGGATACATTGTTTATATAGAATGGTAATTCTGAAGGGTCATCTCTTACTGATAAGGCTGCAACCGATACATTTATGAAAAATGTCATACCTACTGTGCTTTAAATCTTCATTCTATCAGATGATGTGTGAGGGTAGTTTGTATTAGGTGGTTGGGTCACAATAAGGAGTAAGATATTTCAAGGTTGTGCATTGCATGGTATGTATTAGGTGGTTGGGTCGCATTAGGAGTCAGATATTTCAAGATTGTGCATTGGGCAGGGTACCATGGTGTAAACAGTTTGTGATGAGAAATCATGGTTTCAGTAACTTCGATGTAATTGCAAACTTGATTTTTTGGTCCATCTCTAAGTTAGGATTCTAGGACAGCAACTGTTAGGCTATACTGCTAAAGGTGGTTTAGGTAAATAACCAACGCTTATAGTGTCCTCTTTCAAAGTTTGGCTGTGGTGTAGCTTTCATGGTAAACCTTGGTTGTCAGTCAATATCACACAACTTAGTGGATTCCTTGAGATCAAGGATCTGGGCTTCAAATTTTAGAGTGTTTTTTTTGGGGGGGGAGGGGTGGTGTTGGAGTTCTTTGATGATAACGATCATGGTGACTGTTGCATCTGCGCACTTTGCTGTTGACTGAACTTTAGTCACATGGTGGTCTACTTTATCCTTTTTTTCCTGGTTTTCTATAACCTGGTGGGACTGGGAACAAATGAATGTAGGGCAATATTTAGCTTGATGTCCTCGTAAGCGATTATGTATGCTGTGTGCATTTTGATGCATTGGATGTTGTACGAAGGTTCATTAATAGGTGTAGTTTATGTTCGGAATATTTAGCTTACTAGATTTGGGTTAAGGGTTGTTATAAAGTTTCGATTCTCTCGATTTGCTTGGATGGGTTTGGTTTCCAAGTGTTTACAATGGATTTGGAGCTAATGACAGTCCATATTGGGATTGTTTTTCATGGTTGGTGGGTCATGGACATGCCTGTGATGTGAGTATAGGAGCCAAACAGATGCTTTTAGGTTCTAAAGACTCTTGATCTAATAAAAAAATTGCATAGGCCAAAGCAGGTGAGGTTTTTCTACCATATGTTTTTCATGTACGGCATATTTTTAAAGTTTTTTTAAAAACTTTCATTCTTTTGTTTTATACATTTGTGATCAAGGAAGGTTGAATCGGTACCGACTGGTATGCCAGTGGTTGACTGGTATGGCACAGTACCGTACCATACTGTACCGATAATAAAAAATCAAGAAAAAAAAATCCCACCCACCGACGCTATATAAAAAAAAAAGGAACAGGGCCGAACCGTATCGAATCAGAGGATTCAGCCCGGTTAGGAGTGGTTCGGGGCGGCTCGGTCCTGATTCGAAAAATAGCGCTGAACCGGACCATTTTCGGGCGGTTCGGTCCAGTTCAGCAAACCATGTTTGTGATGGTACAGCATAATGCAGTAAAGTATATTTCATGGACAATCAGGCATTGTTCATGATAGTTCACAAGTTGGATTTTCTTATTTTAATAAACAATTATATCCTTCTATTGATTGCAATAAGTTTAACCTGCTATCTTGAACAAAGATATGGGTGCATTAGCATCATTCTTGAATTGGTCAGTTAGTACTTGATACTCTTGAAATATTTGAATCTGTTCTACATATTTGGGTTGCACATATCAAACTTTTCTGAATATACTTAAGAAATATTTATTTATTATCATCTGCTTATCCAGCTCATTCATGATATGTGTATAATCTAGATGATTGGTATTTATTACATATTAGATAGACCATGCTTCTGTTTCCTTTTAGCATGATTTGGTGTGCTGCAGTTCATGTCAAATTTGTTGTAGGGAAATAGAGCTCTCTTGAATTTATTAATAAGTTCTTTAACTATATGAACAAGCATTAATAGACTGTGATGATGAGAAGCCACACCTATACTTCGTGATATGTATAAAAGCTTGCACCTTAAAGTGGAACTTCATGCTGAAGGTTGTCAACCTATTGCAAAGTTTTTTAATCTTTAAGCAGAATAAATTTTTCTATATGAAGTGCATAATGAGAACTGTAAAGTAACATGAAGATGCAACTGTTTTTCTCAATGTGTTAGAAATGTGGATGATCCATATACAGTACTGGTAAGGTCTCAGTTTGTTCAAATGCATAACTGAATTGGGAGGCGGCATGTATTGCTAATCTTGAAATCATTATTATAATATTGCTTCAATGGTTCTTTGTTTACTTTGTAACTTCTATACGTCTGACATCTATTTGATTGTATTCAGGCCATTGTTTGCTACTAGCTTATTGGGCATTGTGCGAACACTTCTTGATCAAACACAAGAAGATGACATGCGTATTCTGGGTTGTCTTATGCTTGTTGACTTTCTTAACAGTCAGGTAAGTTGTATGGTCATCTATATCAGTCCCCATTGGTTCTAATATCCTAATGGTTACTATCATTAAGTTAAAGAGATATTGTGGTACATGGATGTGTAAAATAAATGCATACATATATCATATACGAACACAATTATGTATGACCAGAAGGGCTGTCAACGGATTGACTGCAAGATTGTTATTGTAATTCCTTATAAACATCAATGGACAGGCATTAAATTTATGAGAGTCTTAGTTTCCTTTTTGGGTTAACATAATTTAGGTCCTCACATATAATGGATGAAGCTTGTTGATTTGGTTTCATTTAGTAAATTAGCTCCCAGAGGAGAATGCCAAGGGACTGCTTTCAGTGAAACCTCATAATATACAATCTCCTCTCACTTAGTAACCTTTCAGTGAAACCTCAGTAATTTAAATTGTTTCTGACCATCTATATTGCATTTGCTTGATGCAAGTTTCTTCATAACTGTGGCATGTTCTTGTAACAGGTGGACAGCACTTACATGTTCAACGTAGAAGGAATCATACCTAAACTTTGTCATCTTGGTCAAGAAGCAGGGAGAGGTGTTGGGGGACTCCGAGTGAGCTCTGCAGGGTTGCAAGCTCTTGCTTCTGTGGTAATGTACTTTGATAGATTAGAGTTCTTGCCTCAGAATTTTTATTCTGTAATGTTCACATAGTCTAAATAGCAACTTCTAATTCTCATTTTTGTTGTCAGTACTCCTTTGGTACGTGATCATATCAGTACCAATGAAGATAGTTTAATCTAAAAAAAACTCTTACTGCAAGATAAAATTGCCCCAGGAAATTATCATCTGGAATTTACTTTATGTACTCTTCAATATTTTTGGAAAAGCTCTCTATGTTTCATGCATGTTCATCATTCTTTGCAGTGATATCTCATTTTGATACCATAACTTGCTTGGAAGTTATATTAGCATATCACATTTGAAGCAGAGTGAGCAAATGTGTAATTATGGGAACTTTCATTGTGACATTATTCAATAACTGGTCTTTCTTAAACTTAGTCAAGATTCAGGCCTCATTGAGTTTTTTCTTCTCTGTCCGCATGAAGAACCATAAGTAGTTTTAGTAGTGTATAAATATACCAGATGCCATTTCCTTGATGACTTTCTTATCTTCTTTGAATTTTATATCCAGGTGCAATTCATGGGCGAGTGCTCCTATGTCTCAATGGACTTTGATGATGTAAGTTAATTATTCCTTATATATCTTTTAAATGTTTCACATCCACACTAGATTTTCCTCATTTCTTCTGTTAAAATTTAGGTTTTTAGACACTGTGCTGTCTAGAAAGTACTTATGCGTTATCAACTCCTAACTTCAGTGGAACAACCCCCCCACACACCCACACCACCATCACCAAAAAAAAAAAGGGTGGAGTAGAAGCTCTAATTATAATCATAAGGACAGTTAAAAAATTATGCATAGATGAAAAAATAATGGTTTTCCGTCATTTGTCATTAAGAAAAAAAAAAAAGATGCACAGAAAAATGTGAAAGAAGGTGACATTGGGTTCTCAATCAAACCAAAAATGATAATAGGAAACAGAGAAGTGGAAACCTTAAGGGCTCCCTTTCATTAAAGCATTATTCAACTAACGTGCCTATTGGAGAGGGGGTCTTCCACTAATTTTGTGAATGTGGGCCATTTCTCTAAAATGCAATATGATGCAGATTGAGATATCACTGTGATGAAAACCAAAAAGATATCTTCATTCCCAAGTCTGCAAAATAATGGATCAGAAGAGGAAGGTGCATAATTTTCTTAATAACTTTTGTCATTAATACTTTAGATAGTCTAAATAATTGCTGGAAAAAAGGAGCCAAAAGAAGTTAAACCTCTCAAAAGAGAAATCGCCCATCTTGAGCACCTAATGAAGTAATATAAAACCCACTATAGGTCATATAATCAAATAGATAAAAACAAGAGTTTTACAAGTCATAATTGGAAGGAAATTAATAAAATTTCATGAACACAACAATGGGAACATCTTGTTGATCATGATTCTGTAAAGATTTTGTCATGTACTACTTGCCATTAGAAATTGATGAGATTTGATTGATTAAGCAATTCTCAGACTCTACTATGTAACTTATTTTGGGTCTGAAAGAATCACCACCAAGAGACAAGACTTGATAAAGAAACTCCATGGGATTCAAGGATATATTTACCTGCCCATCAAACTTATCTTTTTAGATAAGGACCTATTTGATGCACTCATGTTTTCAATGGGCCAACCTATGCTGGCTTGTGCTGGTTGACTTGTACCTTTCCAGGCCTATGTAGGCACCTGGATGCGGGTTAGCATGGCATGTATCAAGTCATTTTTAGAAGTTAGCTGTTTTAAAAAGAGTTTTATCTTCTCTTTATCTTTCTTTTTCAACGGCATGGCACATACCTTGGCATGGCATGGTACCCTGCAGACCTGGTAGAATCCATGCAGATTCTTAGACATTTTTTTATGAAAACTGGGTGACCAAATAACCTATCAGAATTTTTATATCAAAGAATAGTGGAGATTGGTTGACTCTATGACCCGCTTGGTCGAGCTACCTGTTTGAGTTGGGTTTGCATGGTAGTTTTTTAGTATGATATTAGTTTGTCTTGACTTTTCAACCCAGATTCTAAATGGGTCATGAGGGATGTTGTGGCTTGTTCAAATCATGTCTTTTATGGTCGAACTTTTAGTTCTTGGAATGAATAATAGAGATTAAATTCTGTTTCTACCAAAATGCGAATTGAATTTTATCAATATTGAGTATCAAAACCCTGTTATAGGCATTCCTTATACTACACTCTTGACCACCGTGACCCCCTCATTCTTCTCTGGCTTGTGACCCCATCTCCTCTCCTTTGGCATGCATTCCCTTCTCATTCCCTCTTCTGATCTTCTTCCTTCTGGCCTGTGCACTTGTCTCCATCTCCATCTCTATTCTCCTTCTTGGTTGATATGTTGTCCAATCTTGTCATGTGGCTATGCCTCTTCTTGGTTTGCTACAGAGCTTCAGCTCCTCCACAGCCCTGGTCCTGTTAAGCAGCAAGCATTAATCTGGTCTTCTCTCTCTAGTTTGATATCTAATAATGACTGTGTTCTTGTGCTTGCATGCATGGAGGGCTTGTGATTTTTCCTGCCCTTACACTTCTAAAACAATAATGCCATTCTTGCCCATGATTGATTCTCCTTAAGTTTCTGATGCTTTGCTAAGGGAGCTGCTTTTGAGCACTCACTATGATCTTTTAAACTTGAACCATCTCTTAAATTTCCTTGAAATTAAGACCTTATCTCAATTCATTCAATTTCAGATTCTTTTTCTAGTTTCTATTTATGCTGCAATAAGCATTAGGCGGTTGGTTTTGCTCCATAGTTTGTTAAGATCTGTTGCTTTTTTTGTTGGTTGAAACAGATTGTCTCAGTGACCCTGAAAAATTATAAGGCTCAGCAAATGGGCTCAGGAAATCATAAGCAAGATTGGCAATACATTCAACATCCAAATCACTGCATGGAGGAAGGTATCAGAACAGAAGATGACGTTTCTTCCTTCCAGGATTCCTGGAAGAAGGTTCTGTCAGTACGTAATAGTGTAAAAGTTGAACTGGGTGCCACAGCGTGAGGGCTCATCTTTTAGATGATTTTCTTATTGAATGCCCACAATCCACACTACTTTTATCATTTTAAACAGCTTCATTTGTTAACAGGGATATTTCCAAAAGCACTGTTTACTGGTCTAGAGTTTGCTTGCACAATATGGCTAATCTTGCTAAGGGGCAACTACTGTGAGGCGTGTTTTAGAACCCCTATTTCGTAACTTTGACAGTGAAATTATTGGTCTCCTGAGAAAGGAGTTGCTTGTTCTGTTTTATCTGATATGTGGGCCCTATTGGAGAATTCAGGTGAAGCCCTGCTCTGTGGCTTTCTTGTTCCCTCCATATACCGTGGAATTTAAACTGATTTTTTTGGTCTTCAGGACAAAACAGCCATTTGCTATTATCTATCATAATCAAGCACTTAGATCACAAGAATGTTGCCAAACAGCCTCTCATGCAGATTAATATTGTCAATGTGGTGACACATCTTGCACAACATGCAAAGCCACAAGCTTTAGGAGCTATAATTACTGCAATAAGTGACTTGATGAGACATTTGCGCAAATGCATGCAATGTTCCATCGAGGCATCAAACTTGGGTGATGATGTCAACGAGTGGAACTCTATTCTTCATTTTGCCCTAGAAGAGTGTCTTGTGCAACTGACAGACAAGGTTATTTACTTCGTATAACATACAAGTTATGTTTCACTTTGTAAAATTCACTGGATAGATCTTTGATGAACAGGTAGGGGATGTTGGACCTATTCTTGATATGATGGCTGTCGTGCTGGACAATCTCTCTTCTACTGCTATTGTTGCAAGAACTACAATGTCTTCTGTTTATCGTCTTGCAGAGATAATAGCTCCTATCCCTAACTTATCATATTGCAAGAAGGCAAGTTTCTATTAATCCTCTCCAACACATCTGCTGTAAGAGGGATGAAATGCATATGTTCAAGTATTTCGATGCTAGAAAGTAGAAACTTGATAATAGATGGTTAATTCAGTCTTAACACATGTTTCAGGCTTTTCCAGAAGCTTTATTTCACCAGCTTCTCTTAGCAATGGCACACCGAGACCATGAACAAGAGTTGGTTCTCATCGTGTTTTTCAGCCATTCTTGGGCCCTCAATTATTTGTCCTTGGTCAATTCATGTATTCCGGTTACATTAAAGGGATATGATCCACAAGGTACACTTTGGTAGCTCTCTCAGGTTTTCTTCTTCAAGGGCTATATTGGAGAAGTTGGGGAAAGAAAGTACTGATAAGAATGAATGCCTAGAAAAAATGGAGAAGATCAATGCTGCACTGGAAGGTACACTGAAGGATGGATACCAACAGCTGAATGCAGACAGAAGCCAGTGTACAGTTTACCCCTTCCAGAGTGATCCTATTAGCATCAACTTCTCTCCATCCCTTTCTCTATCTAATGGGAGAGCTGTTACTAAAAGTAGACAAGAAGTATGAATTACTAAATTCCTATGTGCAATGATAGTGTAATATGTTTCTTGTTCTTTTCGAGATCTTAGCTGCAAAGTGATTTACTATTTCATAATCATATTCTTTCTGTCTACTTTTCTAGGAGCTGACATTTATGAGATTGAGTAATCACGAAGTGGGTCTTCTGCTCTCATCAATATGGGCTCAGGCAACATCACAATATAATATGCCTGCAAATTATGAAGCAATGGCACACAGTTACAACCTTGCTTTATTATTTTCTCAATCGAAAGTGAGTTCCTTGTGGGCAACATCCTACTGTTAATGCCTGATAATCTAAAAGTTGTAGTGTACCTTTAACATGTACCTTGTTCCATTATTTCCAAGTGTCTGATAGCATTGAGTTAAGCCTATGCCTTTTTTATGTATTTCATGCAGATCTTTGTTAGTCATACAGTTGGTAGATAAATTTACCTGGTTCTTTCTTGATACACTCATCATCTTTTCCTCTTTCTTTTTCCTTTTTTTTCCTCACTTTATACCTTTTGATACTGATGAGGAGCTGACTGCTTTTATTTTTAGGGATGCAGGACCTAAATTTTACCTTGTTTTTAGATTCATAACATGTAATACATGTACATATCAGAATTAGCACATATATCTGTGATATTGTTGGATCCTATCTTTTCAATTTGGATCTTGCCCTTGTGAAGCCATGCCAAATGGCACTAGTTCCAATATTGGGAAAATGTGGACATGAATATATGACATGCCCATCTCATACCATATATTTCCGTAATTGGATACAAAGACTAAAACTATCTACAAATTATTAGTTTAGCATACAGGTGTCAAGGCATCTAGCAAATAAATATTGTGCTCATAAAAGCACTCTGTTTTCACCGCATAAAACTTTGAAACTTTAGAAGCAATGGTTTTGATTTTAGCATAATGCAAATAGGAGGGATGGTGGAATACGCTGTTCATATTGTAGAGATTTATCAGATTATTTGTCAAGACAATCTATAAGCATACGCTATATATGCTAGACAAATGATACTTCAACATAATCAGTAACATGCAGAATCAAGATTGTTCTTTTTTTTTCTTTTTTTTTTAAGGATTTCTTTGTAACTTAATATGTTTATTATGTTCAATTGGAACATTATGCCTTGAACAAATGTAGTTTAATAATTGAGATGCTGCATCTTAAAATCTGTTGGTGCCTTATGTCTTCTAATTCTGGATTTTGATTTATCTAAGATTATTCTATTGAGCAAATTTTTTACTTCTTTCTAAACATTTTATGGAAATCTATGTAAATATTTCCTGTCTGTTTGAAATGTTCCTGGCAGAACTCTAGTCATGTGGCTCTCGTTCGTGGTTTTCAGCTAGCTTTTTCACTGAGGAGGATCTCCCTTGACCACGAAAGTAAGTTGCTCGACCATGACATGAGAGTATCATCCTCCAAAGGATACAATCAAGTATGACATTAATAAAAAGCTGGCAAGTCACCTGTTATTCCTGAAATTCTTGGCATAAAACTTGTGAGGTATGATTGTTTTTAGGAGTATGTATGACTGTAGATTTTAAAAGTTTGGAACCTATGGACCTTCACACTTGAATCTTGACACCCTCGTTCCCGTTATATTACCCACATATAGTAGTTTCTTTTCTTTTATGGTTAGTGATTCTTTTTATCACATTATGAAGGAGATGAAATGATAAAATTATATTGCTGTCATGGAATAACAACTTATCTTTTGTGAAGTTATTTTCTAACTGAATACCAATCATCGGAAAACCTCTAATTTAATCTGCTTCACCCACTGAAAAATATGTGGCTCGGATCTTGTATCGGAGAAACTCTTCTCTATCACCTGATTAGGAACAAAGCATAACACCAGCCATCCATTCATTTACTCATGGAGTAAAATATGTTCTCAAATATTTTCATTAGTGGTGCAAAGAACATTGCTTTAATACACAGCCAGCTGACTGGTAAATAAGAATTCATAAAGCCAACAACAAATAGTTAAATAATACAACCAAGTGATCAAACAGGATGCCGATGGGCTGGATGCCCGGATCACAGTTGGGTCTTGTTAAGCCAACATAGTTTCATTATTGGTAAACTATAATTTGGACTTGACTTTACCAGACCATACTATGCAGACCTGTTTGAGCTACCCTACTATGGTGAGAGGGGGGAGAGGAGCGGAGAAGCCTAAGATATGATAATTGAGGTGTGATGCATTAGTTTAATTGCAACTTGCTGACTGTTTAGTTATTCATTTTCCATGAGTGCTTCAAACCAAATATTAGTGCTTTTAAACAAGATAATTTTATCTTATGATCTGCTTTGATATGCATCGGGCCTAACATAATGAAGTTAGAATAGCTAGCATGGTCAAATGGTTCTCACCTTCTGACTCTGCTGGATACATTGATGAGATCAACTTGTTCCCTGATACATCAAACTGCATATTAATCTTTGGAGATTAAGCATGGCTGACTTAAGCAGAACATTTTAAAGACAACAATGGGGCCCGTGATGTTGTATGTTTGAAAATGTTATTGAATAAATAAGGTCCAAGTGTGCTAATTTATGTTGTAGTTGGAGATGTTGATGTGGATGCATTTTACAACATAAAAAATGGTGAAGAATGCAAACAGAGGAAGCTAGGAGCTGCACCAACCGAGGAAAAGTTTAGGGAAGCTAATGAGATAGTTTAAGCAAATTAAACAGAAAAAGGGGCTTAGAATGTGTTGGAGGTTTACAAAAGAGAGGGAAAGACCATGTATAACATTGATGGAAGTCACATGGTTAATTTGCAAATGCCTGAAGTCACTGTTTAATGGAATTGATTGGTAAAGAAGACTTCACCAAGATTTGCTGATATAATTGAGATCAAGGTTTTTGTTGCTGATGTCCACCAGCTGCTATGGGGCATATATCATACTGACCCAGTATGATACGTAGGGCTTGATATTCCCTTGTACTGATGCATAGTATTGCTATTTTTCCAACTCCAGCAACATATTATGTGTTGGTATGGTGTTGAATCATACCAACTTGACTAGTACAGGGTCTTATACCGAGATTGAAAACCTTGATTGAAATTAGGTTTGAATGGTTGTGATTTACAGAAAATGATATTGTGGACAGTTTTTGTAAATTGATCTAGATCATTACCTTGAATTTCTATTATAGAAAGGTATTCTTTAAATTTCAAAAATTTGTTTTCTAGACTTCGTGATGAGGAAAACTTTAGTCATATCATAAAACTAAACCAAGCTGAGTCCCCCCCCACCCTCCTCCCTTTTTTTGTGGGGGTTGGGGGGGGGGGTTTGGTAATAAAGTACTGTTGGATTTGCAAACAGCTTGATCAGAAAAGCATACCAGAACTCTCTGTAAAACTAGGCTCATTTTTTAATGTAATATATATATATATACATATATATACACACATATATATACATACATACATATATATATATATATATATATATATATATATATATAAGAGAGAGAGAGAGAGAGAGAG